>QKWP01001463.1:78325-114326 GCA_003550325.1 Gigaspora rosea
TTTTTTTTTTTTTTTTTTTTTTTTTTTTTTTTTTTTTTTTAGGATTACTAATTTTAACCAGATTACCTGAGTTATTTGAGTTAACCGGGTTGTTATCCAGTTTTGAATTTGTTACACGAATTAGTTATTTGAAGTAGACGGGCTTAATCTTTAATTGAGATATAATACATCAATGCAGTCAATATATATACTACTAATCTAGCTATTTTATTGGCTGACCAAATAATCTTGGTCATACGGTCATATAACCCTTATGATGACTATATTACCTATGACTGGTTATATAGATCATATAGGTCATAATAGGTCATAGTCCAACACTGCCTGAGGTAGATATTTTTTTAGGTTTTTCATTTTTGTTTCTTGTTTTGCTTCGTTAGCGATCATCAAAATTCTATAATTTGATTGGCTGTGGTCACGTGAATTTGCGACGACCCCAAGGGGGCACGAGAAAATTTTTAGGCATGCCCCTAGGGGCATGCCCATACCGGAGGCATGCCTTTTAGTTTAAAGGCATGCCCAGGGGCATGCCCAAGGGGGGGCATGCCCACAGACTCTGTGCCCCCACCTTAGCTGCTTTAAGGGTAGGGTATACAAATTTCCAATTTTATATAAAATTGATTGTAAATCAAATTTGTATAACCAATTTATATTTTTACTAATTTTCATCCACCTTGCTGATTGGATAGGATTATTTTCATATCACCTTCTTTTTAAAATGTGATATCTTGGTTAGGGTTAGTGACAGGTTAGAAGATGACATTATACTAAAAGTTTGCGAGAAATTTTTTTTGCTAGTGTGCAAAGGATGATTTCTTAGATGAGTTTTTATAATAAATAAGACTTTTCAAAAAAGAGCAATTGTTGTTTTGATTGTTACATTATATTTGATCTTGTGTTCTGATTGGCCAGATTGGTAGAAGATCAGCAAAGGTAGGTGAAAATTAGTAAATACCCAATTTATATGATATCATATGATTTACATGCAAACATTATATAATCTGACCAATCAATTTTTTGTACAATCTACAAAAATCATATAGCGTTCTACAAAAATTTAATTATATATAAAGTTGATTTTTTTAAAGCAATAGATATTGCACAACTTCATTATTATAAACAAACTATTTAAAACTACCTTTATATAAATTTTATATAAATTGGTCAAGATCTTAAAAAAATTTATCAGAAGCATCTTTTTATTTACTATAAAATTCTAATATACTATATAATATATGAAAAATGGTCTATGTTCTCCTACTCTTAATTGATATTATGCCAGTTAATTCATAGTATAACATACTACAAATTATATAAAAATCACTATAGTGTGAATGTAGTGTGCTTACATATAAAAATATTTTTTTACTAAGTTAAAAATATATGGCACTAATTGAAAGTTGTAGAGCTCATTGAGATACATCTAAGTGGTTAAATCATTCAAATCAGTCTAGTGGATGGTAAGATATCGTTAAAAAATGATTAAATGACTATATAAAACCTCTATGTAAACAAACATTGTTTATATAGAAATTTTATATAGTTGGACAATAGTTTTTTGATGATATTTTGCCATTCAATAGCCTAATTTGGATGATCTAACTACCATAAGATGTGACTTAATGAGCTTTACAACTTTCAATTAGTGGGCATGTGTTGTTAACTTAGTAAAAATATTTTTATATTTATGCACACTATAGAGAACTATCAATTAATAGCATACAAAAAGTGGCCAAGTTTCATAGAGTGGCCAAATTTAGTATATATAGAGCAACCAATTTAGTATATATAGGGCAGCCAAATTTAGCATATATAGGGAGAACAAATTACTTGTTTTAATAATATATATAGGGCAACCAAATTTTATATTTAGTTATAAAAATACTATAACTTCAAGCTGCTATAACTTTTTAATAAATAGATTTAAAAAAATCAAAACCATAGAAGTGTTTAGCTTGTTTTAATTTAATGTTTTAAAATAGTATTTTTTGGTTAGTATTTTTTTTGAAGAAGGATTAGCAATTTGAATGTCATCAATTTTATTTGTCAGAACTAGGTTGTTTGCACTGTAATACTAAATCAACTATCAAATATAGCTATTCAATAGAAAAAAGAAATCTATTTTTAGATTTAGTAAAAGTTTTAAAAAACCATGCTATGTTATAGGACCCGAGCAATCTATAAACAGCTAATAATTTTAAAAAATTGTTATATATTTCTAAAAACAAAAAAGATCTACAGAAAAACAGTTAAAAATAAGCATTAATATTACTAAATATAGAAAAGATCTATACAAAAATAGTTAAAAATAAGCAAAAGCAAATTGTCACCCATCTATATATAGCTCGGGGTCCTTATGTTATATTTTACATTTTTGCTAGCAGCATTAATTGAACTCAAAAGGTTCGAGTAGAGACTACAATAATTATTGTTGTGATCAAAAATGTAAAAATGTGACTTGACATAACTTTTTTAAAAACCTATAGACCTAAAAATTATTTTTTCTTTTTTCTAATAAAAATGTTTTATAACAGAAACTTTTTCATTAATAATTCTAATACAATCAACTTAATCTTAACCATACACTATAGTCACTAAAATAGAGTAACTGGATTTTTAATAATAACTTATAGAGTAAATATTATAACAATTCTGTAACAAAATTATATACAAGCTCATGGTATCAGTCCATTAGTTCCAATTTAAACAACTCAACTTTAACTACATACTATGGTACAAAATAACGAGTAGATGCTGAGCCAGAATTTTTTTATAGTAACTCATGATTAATATATAATATTAACTTTATATATACTAAATTTGTAACAAATTTCTTGACTGTAACCCATGGTAAACAGGTTGGCACATGACCAGGTCATAACAGGTCATATCAAAGTTTAATTAGTAAGATTATATGACCATAGTTATATGATTTTATTAATTAAACTTGGTGATATAATCTGCTATGATTTTGTTATATAATCTCAGTAATTGAACTTAGTAATAAGACCTGTTTTGACCTGTTATATGACTTTATTGTAATATGACCTATTATGACTAGTCATAACAGGTCATATCTATACATGAAGACAATGTTGGAAATCTGTTTTGAAATTTATATTCTCATGAGAACATGTTTATTTAATTTAATGTTCTCAAAAATTTTTTTATGTTCTTTTCTCTTTCTTTCTCTTTCTCTTTCTCTCTCTTTCTCTCTTTCTCTCTCTTTCTCTCTCTTTCTCTCTTTTTCTCTCTTCCTCATTTTTTCTCACTCCTTCTTGCTCTTTTTTCACTCTTATTTCCTTTCTCTCATTCTCTTTCTTACACTTATACTTTTATACTTTTAGTTATTTTTTAATTTTTATTTTTAATTAATATATTTAAAAATTATTAATAAAAAATATAATTTATTTAACAAACTATATAAATAAAGCTAAGTTATTTATAATACTGTAATTAGATTATAATTTCATATGTATATTTTTTTAAAATTAATATTTAGATTTTTTGTATATTGTTGGAAATGTTATTGGCTTGGCTCAGCTTATATATTTAAGCTATTAACATTTCTCAAATGTTTAAATAAATAAGTAAATATAATATATATTCCTTTTTACTAAAGTGAATTTATAGATTCAAAAATTTCTCACTATAAAATTTTAAGATATAGTACTAAAGTTTAAAATCATAATAACTAAAGATTTGTTAAATAATTTTCTTATAAAAATTATCATCATAGTGAGTTTAGCTTTCTGAAATTTAAGATATTATATGTATATCAAAAGATTACATAATAAGGGCTATATTGCACCAACTAGAAATAGATAAACCAATAAACTATATTATCTAAAATTTTTTATAATTCAAGAACAACTAAATTTCAACTAACTAAGAATTTTTTTTCACTTAGGCAGTTTCGCCAGTATTTTATTAAGATACTAAGTATATTGCTACATAATACACTTGTTTACTCCTAATTTGCAAATCTGACATTACCCGGCTGCCTTAATGGTGCCCAAGTACAACCTGCCGCACTAATTTGAAGACAAGTTTAAAAACTAGAGGCTATATTAAACTAGCCTAAGTGCTACACCATAATGGCTTCTTCTCTCCTTCATATTCCTTTAACTAACAAGGAATTTACTAAGGACAAGATAAGGAGAGAGGTAAATATAAAAAAATATCAAGCCAAGAAAATGAGAAATACAAAAAGAAAAACAAACAAAAAAGAAAAAAAAGCAAGAGGAAAACAAAAAAGAAAAAAAACCACATGGTAAAGCATGAAGGCTAGTCTAATGAAAAGGAAACAAAAATCAATGAAAAAATAAAAGGGAAGACACTATTATAACCCGTGGTAGGTTGAATAAAAATTATATAACAAATGCAACTATTGTATATCTCTACTGTAAAGCTGCGCCTTAATTAATATCTTCCAACTATACGACAAACCTCGAATATCCCTATACCATATTAATTGAGCATGTCGTATGGAGTAGCACCGAAACCATATTCGTAAACAAACACGTCACATGGTTGCATTCTACTGGGTTTGTCTGAATTTGGAAAAGTAAACAGCTGATCTTTTGGAGGGAGTAAACCAAATTCCCACTTTTTATCGAAAATTTTGGAAGAAAGGCAGGAAGGCGAAAAAGATAATACAAAGGAATCACTTGTAAGAATCTACAGGAGAGTGTTGTTGGAAAACTCATTTTTTGCTATTCCCCGTTATATAGTCACAGGTTACTTTGTCAACGGAGCGGAAATAATAACTCTACCAAAATTTTTCGTACAAGGGCGCCACCTCCTGCCAGTTATCTTGTACCAAAACGCTTTTGGCTTGCATGCCGAATATATCAAAGGAGTCCCTAGATAGCAGCAATAGTTAACCTTTGTAGAAACTGTAGGTCCTGTGTACTTCTACCTACGCTCCAACAAAAAACTTTTTGTTTTCTTCCATCGGAAATTTGGTCCAAGTGATCATCAGAAAGAGTTTGCTAAAAAAAATTATTTTCCTAACTAAGAATTAAATATTTATGAGCTTAATTATTTTATACTGCTATATTAATAAAAATAAGTTTTTATTATTTTATATATTTACACATATTTTTCAAACTTAATATTCTCAAAAAAAATTTAATAGAGAACATCTTAAATTTTGTAAATGTTCTTAGATTAAAAGTAATGTTCTTATGAGAACATAAGAATACAAGATTTCCAACACTGCATGAGGACGAAAGCATTTTGGGTTCTGAACCCCAAAATTAAAATTTGAAGGCGAAATTGTTTTTGACCTATTTTACTTGAAAAACGAAATTATTTGATACTTTTTTTGAATAGACGAAATTATAATGAACATATCTATATAAATTTTATTTGCTCTTCCTTATAAAAAATTTTAATTTTCTCTAATGAAGACGAAATAGGCCTTTTTTAAAAATCAATTTCGGTGGCATCACTAAATTTGATCACATATACTTAAAATTATTAAAAAAGTTAAATATCACGAAAAAAAATTATTAAAAAAATTTATAAAACAAAGAAAATTATTAAAAAAATTTAAAAAAAAGCCGGTTTCAAGTTTAATTTTGCTTAATTTATTTATTTTTTATTTTTTTATTAAAAAAGGCGAGTTTAACATATAAAAACCCCGGTTTCAAGTTATTTTTTTTTTAATTTAATTTTTTTTTTAATTTTTTTTTTTATTTAATTATCTTNTGTTTTATAGTAGAGTAGAATTCAGAATAATTCTAATATTAACACAACCTTAACCACACTTTAGTAAGTAAAATTATAATAGAGCTTTATGTTAACTTATAGTAGAAACCACAAAATTCTAATTCAAACTAACTTGATATTAATCACATATTGTAATAACAGAGCAGCAAGTTTAGCAACAGAATTTTTGCAATAACTTATAATAGAAACTATAATACTGTGTGTAATGCATTAGCAAGTAAGTTCTATAACAGAATTTTTACTGTATATTAAGTTAGAAATTATGAAAATTTAACAAATTAACTCAATTCTAATCACATATTATAATAGCAAAATAGCAAGTTAGTTCTGTAACAGAATTTTTTATAGTAACTTATTATAATAATTTCAATACTAATACAACTAGTATACCTATTAGCAATAAGTTCTATGACCAAATTTTTATAGTAGATAAGTTCTATAACAAACTTTATATATAAAATTATAATATTTTTAGTACTAACTTAACTTTAAATATAATATGTACTGCATTATCTATAACAGGATATAGTGAATTATTAAAAATCAAGATATTTCTAAAGCAACCAACTATATACTATTGTTATCAGAATTGCAAGTAAATTCTGAAAAACAGATATTTTTAGTAACTTATAGTAAAAATAACAATAACCAACTCAATATTAATATTAAATTTGGTTACTAGAATTTGTAATACAATTTATTATAGTAAATTACATTAAGATCATAATAATTTTGTAAGAGATTCTTTATTTCATTATAATAGAAATTTAATAATTTCAATACAACCAGCTCAATCTTAATTACATACTGTAATTACTGGAATAGAAAGTAAATTTTGTAGCAGAATTTTTTATAGTAAAAATCAAAAATTAATTTAACCTTAACTACTGTATGTACAATATTAGTGAGCAAGTTCTATAACAAAATTCTTTATAGTAAATCATGATAATTTCAATGCAACTTTAATTACCTAATAGTTCACTGAAATAATAAGTAAATTCTGTACAATTTTTTAGATAGAAACAACAATAATTCCAATGCTAACTTAGCTTTAACCACTGAATATATTGGTATTTAAATTTAATTGCATATTGTGTATTGAATTCTACAATATATAACAAATCTGTAATAAATTCTTAATGATAATAATTTTTAAAAAAACAGATAGATTGCATAAATGTGCAATTTATTACACTAGTTTTTAAATTATTGCCTAAATTCTGAAGACTATATTTCCAGATCTCAAGGCCAAGTTTAATGTCTCACAACATTAGATCGAATGAACCTATTTACTTAGTTATATAAAAAATATTAGCTTAGTTCAAAAGCCTTGTGAATCACTTCATTATTATTATTATAGAATTTTATTATTAAAATTTTTTTTAAAAAAAAATAAAAATCCAGGTGGACAGGTAAAACTTTTTATTTAATATTATAAAAACCAAAAAATTAACTTTGTAAAGCCTAATAAGAATATGTGTTTTTTTTAAATACCCACCCCTCAATTATAAGCTATTTTATATTATATTAAACAGAAAATCAAATTGTTCTGGACTAAAATTATCATTTGTTACAATTGCCCTATACATTTTTACCAATTATATTGATTATATAAAATATAATCTTTCTAATTACAGAAATTTAGTCTTCTGACTACAGAAGAAAATCTTGTTTTAGAATATAACAAAATTCAATAAGTAGGGTTCCAAAGTGTAGTTCAGTTCAATAAAAGTTCAGGTTCAAAGAACCTGAACCTGAACTTGAAAATTTTTTGAATCTGAACCTGAACTTAAAATAAGTTTAGTTTAGGTTCAGTTTAAGGTTTATAAACATGTTCAAGCTTCATAATATATGCATATGTTTACTTAAATCATAAAGTTAAAATTGATTAGTAAAATTTAGAGAATTATAGAATTAAACAAATTCTATAATTCTCTAAATTTTACTAATTGATCATAGCTTCTTACATTAAGTAAACTTGTTTAGCACCAAATAATACATCAAATTGGCATATTTTATTTTATTTTTCTTAAAATTTGAAGAAAAGATCCTTAATTTTAAAAATTTTTATCAAAAATTCGAAAGTAAGCTTTTTAATGTAAATTTTAAGAAAAGTAAAATAAAATATACAAAAAAGTTTACTTTGGCATATATTTTTTAAATGTTATTGTTGATTTTTAATTCATGCTATTTTTAAATAATTTAAACAATTTTTCACTTAATATTTTGATTATATGGGGTGTCTTCAATTAAAAGGGCCCATTTTTACATTTTTTTGAAAAATGAGTTTTCGTTAAATTCATATAAATTTTGACATGATTGACTTTTTTTAATTATAAATGAAAGTCAAATTACATAATAAAAAATCAAGATAATGTAAAAAGAAAAATTACATGAGGCTGCGTAGAGCCAACACGTCACGAGTTTACCCGATAGTCACCTGCCGTCTTTAACCAATCAATATCGTGAAATTTGATTGATCCCGGATCAGTCCGAAAATCAAAAAAAATAATTAAACTCAAATATCTCAAAATAAAATATATGTAAAAATGGGCCCTTTTAATTGAAGACACTCCATATACTACTGTACTATTTGTCATAAGATTACATTACTTAATTATTAATTAATAGAGTTATTTAAATACTTTTGTTAAAGTATTATAAAAATTTATATAATTTTATATACTGTACATTATAATAATAAATATAGTAATTTATTTAAAATATATAGTTATTATTTAATAGAGACATTTTAAAAGAATAAAAATCAACTTGCGAAATGAAGTTATTATAGTTTGTGCAAAAACATTTTTATTAATAATTTACTATATAAAATTACTTCAATTTACAGGCTGTGAAATTCATATTTATTTCAAAAATGTTTTCTATTAAAGTTAGAGTTAGTGTTATAATAAATAATAAAATTTAGTGTAGCGACTTAGAGAAGTTGGGAAGTTGTCACTCCCAAAGTGGCAGGTCTAGGGTTCAAATCCTACTGATGACGCTTTGAAAAATAGACCTGTGTTTCGTTAACTGTTTTCTATTGATCGGTTGGGTACATTACCTGTAGTCCTTGGTTACTATCTTGAATGGGAGCTTTTGGGCGAAGTTGTGTTTCATAATACATACAAATCTAAGGAACTGAGAAAACAGAAACCCATTTGGCAAGACCCGAGTAAGGAGGTAGCAAAGATCTTTAACTGTGTTACCAGAACCTGAATACCAGAAACCAGAGCTGGAGAACTGAACGATATGACCTTCGGAGGAGAGGGTCCACCAACCTGGCCGCCAGAGTCATACCGGAGGAAAAGGACCTATGTTTCGGAATTAGGTACTAGAGGAAGAAAAACCATAGTAGCGCCTAATACTGGGTAGACAACCCTTCCGGGCCAACTGGATTGGAAGTCTGGGTATCCGGTAATGGACCGGTAGAAAAGTGATGGTGGGTACCGGAGTTGGAGCGAACCTTACAAGGGCAGAAGTAGGTATTGGCAAGAGGACAGGGGTAACCCTGTCTCGCAAGTGTTGTCCTCGGTCATAGTGATAAGTACTGAAGTGTAGGTGAATACCTGATATGGGACAGGTACCGCTCTAACAAGTCTCTTATCGAAAATAACAGGACCGGGAATACCCAGCTGGGTCCTAATGCAATGGATAAGTATCTGAAACTTGCTAACTGACTTATGTAACAGGCCTGTTCTGGTAATACAAGATGGGTTGGCAGGCGGAACATGGATCAGAGGGTTTAAATAGGCAATTCCAGTTGCAGGTATGGCAGCTAGTGTGGAACCCTTGGGCGAACCACTTAAATTAGACACCAAAAGTATACGTGTGGCTAGATGTATCCTCGTCTAGAGTTTAAATAGGCAATTCCCATAGTTGGGTTGCAGGTATGGCAGCTAGTATGGAACCCTTGGGCAGACCACTTAAATTAGACACCAAAAGTGTACGTGTGGTTAGATGTATCCTCGTCTATGTAACAAATGCCGGTATTCCCCTAGAGGATACCGACGGCCCTAATATCTTGAATAAAATTCCTAAGTCCCAAGACAGGCACTTTAATTAAAAAAAAATAATAATAAAATTTATACAGTAGTAAAATTTAGCAAGAAATTTTTTTGTATAAAAAAAAGTAGTTTTATAAGCTAGATTTTGCATTATTCCATAAATTCTCAAAATAACAGATAGCTGCATGCCATTTCGACTACATGTGTGCTATTTTAAGTATGCCCATAGGTTTATTTTGCATAAATAAGTTATTTTTTAAATATAAAGGTTTTCAAGATAATGCTTATGGGTAGTATTTTATAAAATATATTTCTATAATATTTGAATTACTAATGCATGTATATGTATATGCATATGTATATATGCACAATAAATAGTACTATATAACAAGTTGCAGCCAAATATAACCAAGTACTTTTTTTAAATGGTATAATCTGCATATATTTTATTTATAGTATATTAAAATTTTAAATAAATAAAAAAATTACAAATAAATAGACAGGTTCTTTCAACAATTCAGTTATGTGTATACCTGTTTTATCATTTGTGCCTTTTAAAACTTTTATTTAAAAAAAGCTATGAATATACTTCTGTTCTAGAAATACTAAAATATTACCAAACCCACTTTAATAAAATAGAATTTTCAGATCTAGAGTGCTTATAAAAGGAATAAATAAAAAAAGTAAAATAAAAAAATTAGAATTTCCATTTGCACAAAATTGTTCTTTTATAATACTAATTTATATTTAATCCTGGCTTTGTTTACATTTTATATTTATTTGATAAAAAAGTTTTGTATATGGAATTTATAATTTATTGTATGGTGCAATATATTGCACCCCTATTATAACTATATGCTCATCGATTTTGTGTAACAAACAATTAAAGAAATTTTTATCAAAGCAAAAAATAAAATTTAATTAATATTAAGGTCAGGGTTAAGGCCTAGGATGAAGCAGGGATATAGTTTATGCCAAAATTTTATAAGGAGTATTTTTTATTAGAACTCCAAAGGTGGTTCCATAGGCAAAATCTTTAATTAATAGAAGGGGTGCAATGTATTGCAGGCGCAATAAATTATAAAGCCCATTGTATATTTAAATCAAATATTTTTTTAAAACTATAAATAGAATTCTCTATATATGTTTTTTATGATAAAAAAATGCTAGAATTACTTGCATTAATTTGGGGCATTAGTGTTCTATCATTTTTCTTTGTTTATTTTTTATCTATAACACCAACTTTACTAGACTTATAACATAATTTACTTTTTATTTACATGAATAAATCTTTTATATTACTTATTTACAAACATAGATTTAGAACCAAAAATTGAAGCTATACTATTACTTTTAAACTTGAAATGATTAAATATGCAGAAGATGCTTCAAACTACTGTGCAGCAAAATTTATAATATTGATAAAAAATAAGTTTAGAAATGAAAAAAGCAAAAAGAAAAGTTTAAACTATCAAAAACAAAGAGCAAGACAAGCCCTCAATAGTTACAGCCAAAAGGCCAAGTACCCTGTACTAGAAATGAGCTATTGGATTATATTAAAAAAAGAAAAAAAAATGCAAGCTATTATAATATTTATAATTAGAAACAAAGCTAAAGAGTTAGAACAAACTCTTGGTCTTGAAGATGTTTAGATTTTGCATAGCTATATTGTATATTTCAAATATTAACACAATCTGGTAGAATGGTTTGCACACAAATTGTGCAAAAGTTTCCAGAGAAAACACCCTTAATTGTTAAGAATTTTCTTGAAACTGCATGTAAAAAGACTCAAACTATAAAAAAAAATATTTTATTTCTTTTGATGAAATACTCATATAGTTTAGCATGCCAAGAAATTTGACAATTGAATTTGAAGGTGTTCACAAAGTGCCTATTAGAACTACAGAAAGTAATAAAGTATAATTTATAGTACTTTAGTTCTAGATTATACAGCTTCTAGTAACAAGCTTCTACTGACCATAATTTTCAAACTTAAAAACAAACCAAAGGAAAGGTTTCCACAAGATGTTGTAGTGGCAATAGCATTCCATGCAAATATAAAAGGAAATTCACCTAAATTCAATAAGTTATTAGAGTGAGACCCAATGGCTTTTTTAAAAAAAGTAGAATTTTTGTTGACTATCATTATAGCCATATTTGCAAAGATATAGTTAAAGTATTGAATATTGAGGGCTTGGATGTTTCAGAGTATTTGGTAGGACAACTAGTGTTTTACAGCTATCTGATGTCTCTGTAAATAAGCTTTTCAAAAGTGGTGTGCAAAAATAATAGAAAGAATGGATAGAAAAGGGTAAAAAGAACTTTACCAAAAATAGCAATCACAAAAAAGCAATATGAGCTTGTTTGTAAAAATAAATAGATTAATGAGTATTTAGTAAAGAAAGAAATGAAGATATAACAGATATAGATGTGTATGATAATGATATGATGAATGTGAATGAGAATAAAAATATAGAAGATGAATATATGATAGTAAGTATCTGGTATAGCTACAAATTTATAATCCATTAAATATTACTTTGCTGTTTGTTAAAATCAATCTATATATTATGTAGTAACTAGAATTCTAACTAGGTGTAGTTTATTTAAACCAATTATCTCTTCTGTTGTTAAGAATTTTCTAAAATAGAAAATAAATTTTTTTGTAAAAAAAAAAACAAAATAAACAAGACCATGCTAATTTGCTAAAAGCCTGTATTAAATTTTAAATAACTGTTTGCTACTTATCTGATATTTTCAAATGTTTGCTCCAAAATTTAATCCTGTCTTTCTTAGAAAAATTTCTACTAAAAATATAAAAAAAAACTGTTAAGCTTATATTTTCTATGATCTAATAAATACAAAACGCTTGTTTGATACTTTCATTTTAGGCAACTTAATAAAGCAAATATTTGCCAAATTACCTAGTTACTTTAAATAAAGACTAAAGGGCATTGCACATATTGAGATCTTAAATGTATTCTCTATTTCTCTATAAGTGCCTTCTATAAATACTCATTAAAACCAAATACATATATGACCTTCATAAATGCACTTTCTTTTATTTTTAACTTAGTGCACATTGTTAGAGCTTTGGTCTCTATAGATGGGTGCATTTATATAATTATAAATGCACAAAGGCATTTATGCGTAAATGTGTAAATGTGTAAATGCATGAATGGTGTATATGTGTATGCATAATGCTTTTCATTTTCTTAACAAGTATAGTCAATTCAATAAATTACTATTTGCATGATGTGATATAATATGAATGTATAAGTTGTGAGCATTATTTCAGGGTGTGTGTGGGCATTATTTTAAAACCAGTTATAAAATTTTAAGGCATTATTTTCAAATTAATGCCCCTGCCCACTATTTTGAGAATTTACAGTAAATAATTTTTTGATTTTTCGTAAAAAAACTTTGTTTTGTAACACAAAAAAATTTGCAGATCATGCTAATTCTGAAATTTTGATTGGCAGATGCTGGGCTGTGAATTTCACAGTCTGTTAAGATTAACAATCTCTTTATTACTATATTACCGCGAAATAACGTGCACCTGTGCAGTGTTTTGATCACCTGTGCACTATTTTGAGTGTGCACATGTGCAATATTTTGAGGTAACCTGATTTTTTATCCTGCACCGGCAAAACCTTAATATATATATATATATAGAGGAACAATTAACTTATTGTTGAACTTCTATGTAGCGATAGTAAAAAGCAAATAATTTATTTTTAAAAACCTGTGCATTCATAAAGTATCGCTTGTAGATTTATGACCTTATTTTTCTTTGTTCTTTGGCTTACGCAGCACTCTAAGGTCTAATTTAAAAAGGATGTGCATAAAACATTCGTTTATTATCAAAAATTATATTCCAGTATTAAAATCAAAAAGAATTGCTGTAACAATTTATTATCCTGCTAGGTAAGGGTAGCACTAATTGAACATTTAATGATAGTTATTCTTGAATCAATTAAAGCTAAAAAGAAAAATATGAAGCATTCGTTGAACACTTTTTTTATGCATTCGATTATATAGTATTCTATATATGGTGCGCGCTATTTCGGGACGCGCATGGGCGTTATTTCGAAACCACGTATGCTATTTTTAGGGGATGCGATTTTCAAAATAACGCCCATGATCGTTATTTCGCGGTAATACGGTATAAATCAAGAATTTTAAAATCAATTTCAAAAAAAACTTCACTAATGATTTTTACTATGTCTTGCTCTATGTTTGTGATTAAACTGATTGTTGACACCACAACTAGTGGTGCAGGCAGAATGAGGCATCAGGATGGATCGTACCGTAACTGAGTTATAACTAGATGTAGCTTTTTGCTTTTAAACTAGCAAGCTATAACTTGTGTATAGCCATTTTATATATGTCGAACATGACATTAAATATTATAGATACATTAAAAAAATCTTATGCCACAAGTCAGATATTAAGGCATGAATCAAATATTACGGCTCACGTAAGGTGTTACGATTCATTCAGGTGTTATGGTGTTACGGCTCACTTCAGGTGTTATGGCTCGCGTCAGTTGTTGCGGCTCACGTCAGGTGCTGTCGTCATATTTTTGAGTTACGTCTAATTGACGTTAGGATTAGTTACGGCACCAGCATAAGTCTGCATCTATAATGAATTATCCTTAAAGCATTGAAAATTAAGATAACGGAATATGCTTTAGAATATGCTTTAATCACTTAGTATTCGATGATTAACAACTTCAATAATGATGTAATATTCTTCATCATTTATGAAGAGGGCTCTTCGAAAACTTGGCAATCATTTTAGCATTAAAAATTTATAAAATATTATAAATAAAATAAAATGATTAAAATTAAGACTGAAATGAATTTTGCAGCTTGAAACTAGGATTGTAGACTCTTCTGTCATCATAGCATAGTAGATCAATACATAAATTCGGTTACATTATAGGTATCTCAGGGCGACATAGAATTTACGTCAAAATAGAAATTGTAGATGCTTATTTCGCCACAGAATGAAATATATGACATATTTATTATAAATTTAAGCAATAAAATAAACTTTTTTGATAATTTAATTTTTCCTCTAATAATATTATCTAACGTATATACATCATAAAAC
Source organism: Gigaspora rosea (assembly GCA_003550325.1). NCBI lineage: Eukaryota > Fungi > Glomeromycota > Glomeromycetes > Diversisporales > Gigasporaceae > Gigaspora > Gigaspora rosea. Next base: position 93,187 of record QKWP01001463.1, read on the forward strand.
AATGTAATCATGTAAAGCAAATTGAAAAGATCGTAATATACCAAAAATTAACATTTATAGTTATAATTCCATTTCTATAAACAAAATGAAGAAAGTTCATTCTAATAGTTCCGTAAATTACCAAATTTTAGAAAATAAGCAAATGCTTTTATCATATATTTTATATATTTTGATCCAAGACACCTATTTACGCCAATCTATTTCTACTTCTATTTCATTCTTAATTACAAAAATCCAAGGTTATTTATTTCATTAGCGCCATATTAGCACATTTTTGAAAGTAAATAAATGCTTTATATTCATCCTTCTCAACTCCAATTCCACGAAGATAGCAATAGCCAACTTGATATACGCCATCCACATGATCCATATTGGCAGATTTTTGATAATGAATAAACGCCATATAGTAATCCTTTTCAATGCCAATTCCATATTCATAACAATACCCAAGATTGTTCATAGCTGTAGCACTATCCAAATTTGCAGATTTTTGATAATAAGTAAATGCCTTATGTTCATCTTTTTCAACTCCAATTCCATTTTGATAAAAATATCCAATTTCATTTGCTCCATGAGCATTACGCATATTAGCAGATTTTTGATAATAAATAAATGCATTGTGGACATCCTTTTCAATTCCAATTCCATTTCGATAACAATAACCAACTTGATTCATTCCACTAGCAAAACCAATATCGGCGGATTTTTTATAATAAATGAATGCCTTATGCTCATTCTTTTCAACCCCAATTCCGTTTCGATAACAAGAACCAACTTTAAATGTTCCATCAAAATTACCCACATCAGAAGATTTTTGATAATAAATAAATGCTTCTTGTTCATTTTTTTCAACTCCAATTCCTTTTTCATAACAATATCCAAGATTATACATACCTTTAGAATTACCCATATTCGCAGATTTTTGATAATAATTAAATGCTTTACGTTCATTCTTTTTAACTTCAACTCCTTTTTCATAACAAAGTCCTAATCTGTTTATTCCACTAGCATTACTCATATTAGCAGATTTTTGATAATATTTGAATGCCTTATGTTCATCCTTTTCAATTCCAATTCCCATTCGATAACAATCTCCAAGGAGGTTCATTCCTATAGCATGGCCCATCTTTGCTGATTTTTGATAATAAATTAATGCTTTATGGTTATCTTTTTCAACACCAATTCCATCTTGATAACAGTTACCTAAAGAATTAATTCCATATGAATCATCCATGTCTGCCGATTTTTGATAATAAAAGAATGCCTTATAATCGTCTTTTTCAACTCCAATTCCATATTGATAACAAGAGCCAAGGTCACCCATTCCATTATAATTTCCCAATTCAGCTGATTTTTGATAATGAATAAAAGCTTTATAATTATCGTAATTAATCCATTTTCCAATATCATAGCAAATTGCAAGAATATGTTGAATGATAGAATTAGTTTGAATAATAGGGTTTGTTTGATTATTCAAGAATAAATTGATTATTTCTTCTGGTTTTTGTTGCTTATTTGTCATATGTTGTTCTATTGAGTAAATAATTGAGTCATTACAATTTTCTTTCATCGTTTCTTTATTATATAAATTACATAATTCTTCAATAGCCATGTTTAGAAAATCTTCAGAATCATACGATGATAAATCTACTTGTTTTGAAGTATTTCTAATTTGATCTTTATCATCGTGAATACTTGACAGTTCTGTAGATAAATTATCGTAAGTGCCTGGCAATCTTAACATTTGTATAACAAATAAGGTACAATATGTACGTACGAGAATAATATATATACGTAATTGCTAGTTACACAAATATTTGTACCATGATAGTATGTGCCTTCAAAGTTACGTACAGTACATCTACCTTATAAAAAGCCTGCAGAAGATCATATGCAATGCATTATTACGACAGAAAGATTCGATACTACCCAAAAATGAAGTTTTCGCCATATTCGGATAAATTTGGCATGGCTACATTTTTCTATTATAAATTTAAATTGGTTTGCATAACAAAAAATCGAGATATTTTAAAAAAAATTTCTTTAAAAGGCGAAATTTTTGATTAATTCGGATCAGTCCGAACAAAACAAACATGATTATCTCAAATATTTCCGGTATTGGTCTTTTATACTTCAAAGCCCATTCATTTGTCTTTCCACACAATTGTGACAAAAACGAAAATTTTTGCACAAGCATGTTTAAATCAAGGATTTAGTTTTCAGAATTCAAATTCATTAGATTCGTAGTTAATATCAATTTAATATACCAGCAACGTAATGATTTAAATTCGAGTTTTGCATTCATACGACGATCATTTGCGATATTTCCAAGTAAGATCTTCAAAATTTGCGCCAATCAAATAAATTTGTACTTCGTAAATTTTTTTTATTGCGAAATTGTCCTACATAAGAAATCCAATCTCATGATAAGATGTTTCTAAACCAATTATAAACTATTATCTCGAATTTACTTGCAATCGCGATTTCTAGATTGGTTTTATATGGATTTTCGTTGAAAAGAGTAGAAATGAGTAGTAGAAATGGATAGAAATGAACGAAAGATATTACTGCGCTTTTCAAATTACTGTGTCCTGTGATCTTCATATATCACATCGTATCTAGAAAAATGCAGGTCTGTGATTGGTTAGTAATAATTTTTAGCCAATTATATATTTGCATTTTTCTAGATTTCTGATTTCCGGTGTGTTGTATGAAAATCACACAGTAATTTGATAAGCGCAGTAATACTAAAAATATTAGCTTTTAAATCAGATTTTATATCAGATTTTTTGTCTTATGTTTATTTTTTCTTTTATTACCGCAAAACTTTATTTTTAAATCATTTCGTTATACATAAGAATTACATAGAAGGCATAGAAACAAATTTCAAAATCAATTTATTACTGTACAATATAATAAATAAATATATTTAAAGGCATCGGTTTGAAGTGGAATTTTTTGTGAAACTGTCCGTTATAAAAACAATGATGTTTTACGTTCATTTTCTTAGAGAATTATTATGTACCAGGAACGGAGTACAAAGTACGTAGTGTATGGTTTATAGGCATTTGAAATGCTGTGTCTCTTTTGTATCTGATTGGTTAATCTATCCTTGTGACTTCTGAATGTATTTCTATATTTGTACATACTCTATGGGGCTTTGATCTACTGTATCGCATGCAAAAAAAAAAAAACAGAAACTTATGCTAAAACTGGTTTAACCTGTAACTTGCTGAAAATCCACTTTCCGTTCCTGGTTTTGCGTGACAACGTCGCGCAGTTAATTATTTAATAAATAGATCATTATATTGCTTCTTATATATAAGGAATACATTCTGATTGGCTGTAGTAATTGAATTATTTTCATGACATATAATCTAACATCGTTATTTCTCACTTTCCAAAACCCTCTTTCACAAATATTATTTCTATGACTTCATAACTCTAATATTCCTTTTTCCTGACAAGTCAATTTCGGGCTCTGTTCATTTCGCCAACAAACACTTCACCAACAACTCAGAGTTTTTAAAAAAAACTTGCAGCGAAATAACTGTCGGTGAAGAACTTATGTTGATTGTCTGTGAAATGACATGGATCCATTTATGTCCTGTTAATACAATGGATTTTCAGTATTATGACTTCGGTGAAATGGTATCTTGTATAATTGATTTCGGGAAGTTAGCCCGTAACCAATCTAAATACGTAAATACTTGTTGACATATTTAGTAGATTTCACTGACAATGACATAACCAACATCAATTTTACTGGCACATTTCCCCTACAGCCTATTTTCTTGATAGCCCATTATCAACTGCCCAATTTTCAGGACAGAAGACAACCCATGATTTGAACAACTCCCATTTATAACATATTTCTTCCATTTGCAAATCGTCACGCTTAATAAGTAAAACAAGTGTATTTCATTAAGTGATAAGTGAATTAAAATCTTCAGAATCAAAAACTATATTTGGGTGCTTTGCCAAATATTGTTGCGCCAATTTTGTAGTTTTAGCTCAAGAATTAAAATAAAACAAATTTTTCATTCAAAGTTTAGGCGCCTATAAAAAAAAAAAAGCTTCGGCAAAATTTTTTTTGAACTTCTAATAATATTTTTCGATAACTAGCTATTCAAAAATTCAACCAAATTTTTTTTACTTTGATTCGATGAACTCATGGCATTAAAAAAAAAAGGTTCACCAAGTTTGGATAGTTAGATGTCGAGTAAGTAATCTTCGCTTAAAGATGAAAAAAGAAAAAATTTATCTGTTTTTGGTTTTTTAATTTTTTAAAATTTCCAGCAAAGATTTCTCGACAGCCATCTTTCCGAATTCAATGGAAAAATTTTTCATTTTAATTCTATAGAGTATAGAAAAATAGAAAATTTTATTAACTGAGTTATTATGGGAAGATATCGCTAGAATGCTAATTACAGAATTATTTCTGATACTTTAACTAGATCAAAAGTTATTAACAATTGAAAATTAATTTTCAATTAATAAAAATGTTGGAAAAACAACATTACCTGGGATTAAAGAAAAAAACATAAGGATCTGCAAATATCGTCTACAGCATATTTATTTATTTATTTTACTTATTAAAGTTTTGTATTCAAAAATAAGCTACCCACAAATTCTCCTTCTTTCGCGAATTATCAATTAATGCAACTCCACCTCGATCCTATTCTTTAATTAAAGGCCATTCAAATCGAATCTGAATACTACTTTAATTGAAAAAGTGCAAGAGGTTGATGATTTTAATTTTTTTTTGTTTTAGACATTCAGCGAATCAACATTAAAAAATTTCAAAAATTAGAAATCCAGATCAGCAAAAATCTATCGTTGCTATTGATGTATTTGTGATTTATCTAGCAGTAAATCTTACCAAGACAAAATTTACTTGCTATTGCTTAACTCATTAATGAACTTTACACTAAATAAATTAGTGGTCGACAAGAAAAGACCCGGAAAAATAATATACAACAAGTTCATTCTGTATTTTAAGAATGCAAAATTCGTTTAAGTTTTATTCACGAACAATTATCTTTATATGGTAAATATGGTTCGCAGTATGTGCTGATACCTTAAGAATGACTAATCCTGTTTTTAATAATTATAAATGAATGTTAAAGGTTCATAGAGTTTATTTAATATTAAGTCATCAAAAATGGAATAGCTATTCTTGAAATATCGATATTATAATAATCAACAATTGAATATCTCTATTGAATTGTGACTGCTATATTGATATTCAGTCCATTTTATGTCTATTTTTCGATCTATTTTCGATCGTTTTGGATTTAGATAAATTCTCAGTTTATAGTATTCATTTAAGCACAAAATCATTAAAATTGGGTTAGCCATTCACAAATTATAAAATGCACTATAATTTCTAAACTTGTTTGCACCTATCGTAATATGGGGAAAATGAGGTGATAATAAATACTATGAGTGATTACTTTTTTTAAATACATTGATAATATTTCAAACGACAATATAGAAAGCTCTAAAACCTGCTATTTAAAGTGTCTGCAAGATATTGCTATTATGTAAACTCATTAAATGGTTTTTGTAAAGGATTGATTCGAAACTCATATGTAATACAATAAATTCTGTTGCAGATGATTGTGAAATCGGATGATGGTGAAATTTGGGGACTCATTAAGCCCTACATAAGTCCAAATTTACTTTTTTATTAATAACTCTATCCCAAATCCTAACTCAACTCTGAAAAAAAAAAGCTGACAGAAAAGATCCTAAAAAGTTTTAAAATTGTGCATAAAATAGACTCAAATTTCACTATCATCTGATTTCATGATCATCCATGACAGATTATCACTTAAGCCGTAATGTGGGCAAATTTGCCCGCTTAAATTTTTTTTGACTTATTATTGTAAAATTTCTTAAAATTTTACTAAGCCATACCATATATTCTCTAAGCTAGAATAAAAGCACACTACGTGCTAGTTATTATTTTGCAAAACTTCCTCAATGGCATTCAAAAAATCACCTAAGTAGGATATATTTTAATGGGTGGACTAACAATCACTTCATCGACACCACATTTCACCGACAATTATTTGCTGACAAGTTCATTTTACCGACAGTTTATTTCGCTGAAGCTTATTTCACCAACAAAGTAATTCTGGTCATTGTCGTTAGAGAATTAGGGTTAAAGTTAGTTGCTTTTTTAAAAAAAAGCTGCCGGTGAAATGAGCTTCGGTGAAATGAGCTTCGGTGAAATGAACTGTCGGTAAAATGAACTTGTTGGTGAATAATTGTCGGCGAAATGTGGTGTCAATGAGTGATTGTCGGTGAAATAATACGGACCCATTTATTTGGATGCGGCTGTCAAGTGTGACGTGTGGCTTGAGATTTTAGAAATCACCTAACCGATTGGGATCGAAATTTTTAAAAAAAATTTTTTTGTGTGTCCTATTTTCGTCCAAATATTTTGCAGGCAAATTTGCCCGCTAAAAGTTATGGTTTAAGGGATAATGAAGGGTTTCACCTAAAAATCTAAATCTGCAAGTTTTAAAACAAGATTATAATCTTAAAGTTGTAATCATTTAATATAAAAGACTTCACAAGCTAAATCATAATGTGCCTTTAACAGTAAATTAAAAAAAATGGAAAATCTAAAGATGTAAGATTTAAGCAAGGTTATAATTTTTAGAATTATAATCATTTGATATCTCAAAGCATCACAAAATGAAGGATTTCACAAGTTACAGTTATATCATAATGTGTCTAACTGTAAATTAAAAAAAATGGTAATAGTAAAATGCAATTTGTTCTAAAAAAGTGAAATAATTTTAATAAATACGTGAAAATATTCTGACTTTCAAGTAATTTGTATACAAAAATACCCGATCATTGTATAAAAATCACAGAGTACTTTTTTTTTTAATTATCAAATTCATTATAAATTATCCACAATTTATTAATCTTGTTTTCATCAAAATTTTCTTGAAATTAACATCACCTCGTGATCTTTAATTTTAATTAAATTTAAGCGATAAAATAAAATATTTGATAATGTAAATTTTAATTAAATTTAAGCGATAAAATAAACTATTTGATAATGTAAATTTTAATTAAATTTAAGCGATAAAATAAACTATTTGATATTGTAATTTTTCCTCTAATAATATTATCCAAAGTATACATTATAAAAAAATGTAATCATGTAGAAAACAATCGAAAAGGTCGAAATATATCCTTTGATGCGTTGGTATTTCAAAAGTTTCTTAGTTAGCATTCCATTTCTATAAATAATATGCAAGAAAGTTAATCCCAATGGTTTCTCAAATTACCAGATTTTAAAAAAATTGTTTATGATTGTGAATCACATATTTTGTAGATTTTGATATAAGGGAATTTCATTACGCCTATTTATGCCTATCTATTTCAACTTTAATTTCCATTCTTAATTACAATATCAAAAATTACCTATTCATTTAGCACCATATTAGCACATTTTTGAAAGTAAATAAAGGCTTTATATTCATCCTTCTCAACTCCAATTCCATGAAGATAGCAATAGCCAACGCCAGCTTGGCATATGCCATCTGCATGATCCATATTGGCTGATTTCTGATAATGAATAAACGCCTTATAGTAATCCTTTTCAACGCAAGTTCCATATTCATAACAATACCCAAGATTGTTCATAGCTGTAGCGTTGCCCGAATTTGCAGATTGTTGATAATAAGTAAATGCCTTATTTTCATCTTTTTCAACTCCAATTCCATTTTGATAAAAATATCCAATTTCATTTGCACCATGAGCATTACGCATATTAGCAGATTTTTGATAATAAATAAATGCATTATGGTCATCCTTTTCAATTCCAATTCCATTACGATAACAATAACCAACTTGATTCATTCCTCTAGCTAAACCAATATCAGCGGATTTTTTATAATAAACGAATGCCTTATGCTCATTCTTTTCAACTCCAATTCCGTTTCGATAACAAGAACCAACTTTAAATGTTCCATCAAAATTACCCACATCAGAAGATTTTTGATAATAAATAAATGCTTCTTGTTCATTCTTTTCAGCTCCAATTCCTTTTCATAACAATATCCAAGATTATACATTCCTTTAGAATTGCCCATATTCGCAGATTTTTGATAATAATTAAATGCCATACATTCATTCTTTTTAACTCCAACTCCTTTTTCATAACAAAGTCCTAATCTGTTTATTCCACTAGCATTACTCATATTGGCTGATTTTTGATAATAAATGAATGCCTTATGATTATCCTCTTCAATTCCAATTCCTTTTTGATAACAATCTCCAAGGTGGTTCATTCCTATAGCATGGCCCATCTCGGCCGATTTTTGATAATAAGTCAATGCCTTGTGGTTATCTTTTTCAACGCCAATTCCATCTCGATAACAATTACCTAGAGAATTAATTCCATACGAATCCCCCATATCTGCTGATTTTTGATAACAAATGAATGCTTTATATTCGTCTTTTTCAATACCGATTCCATATTGATAACAAAAGCCAAGGTCACCCATTCCGTTAAAATTTCCCAATTCTGCTGATTTCTGATGATGAATAAACGTTAGAAAATAATTATTTTCAACCCATTTTCCACAATAATAGCACATTCCAAGAATATGTTGAATGATAGAATTAGTTTGAATAATAGGACTTGTTTGATTATTCAAGCATAAGTTGATTATTTCCTCTGCATTTTGCTGCTTAGTTGTCATATGTTGTTCTATTGAATAAAGAATTGTGTCATTACAATTTTCTTTCATCATTTCTTTATTATATAAATTGCATAATTCTTCGATAACCATATTTAGAAAATCCTCCGAACCATGCGATGATAAATCTATTTGTTTTGAAGTATTTATGATTAGATCTTTCTCATTGCGAATATTTGACAACTCTTTAGATAAATTATTGTAAGTGTCTGGTAATCTTTTAATTGACATTTGTATAACAAATAGGTACAGTACATACGTATGAGAATTATATATACTAGCGTCCGACCCGTGGCTCCGCCACGGGATTGTAAAAATTTCGAGCTTGATCAGGTCTCCGAATGCGTCATCTATCTATTTAATAATTTAAAATATCTAAGTTAGCGATTGATTCATTATATCTTTTCATTATATAATTAATTTCATTCTATACCTTAAAGTCATCGTATTATCTGGTTAAATCTTTAGCAATCTAGTTAAATCTTCGGATGCATCATCTATCTATTTAATAATTTAAAATATAATAATTTCTCTAAGTTAGCGATTGATTCATTATATCTTTTCATCTTATAATTAATTTCACTTCTATACTTTAAAGTTATCGTGTTATCTGGTTAAATTTCTAGCAATCTAGTTAAATCTTCTGATGCGTCATCTATCTATTTAATAATTAAAGATAACAATAATTTCTCCAAGTTGGCGATTGATTCGTTATACCTTTCCATCATATAATTAATTCGTTTCTATACCTTAAAGCTATCGTATTATCTGATTCAATTTCTAGCAATCTAGTTAAATCTTCGGATGCGTCATCTATCTATTTAATAATTTAAAATAACAATAAATTTCTCGAAGTTAACGATTGATTCATTATACCTTTTCATCATATAATTAATCTCGCTTTTATACCTTAAAGCTATCGTATTATCTGGTTCAATTTCTAGCAATCTAGTTAAATCTTCGAATGCTATCTATCTATTTAATAATTTAAAATAGCAATAATTTCTCCAAGTTAGCAATTGGTTCGTTATACCTTTTCATCATATAATTAATTTTACTTCTATACCTTATCATATTATCTGGTTCAATTTCTGGATGCTTCATCTATCTATTTAACAATCTAAAATATAATTATTTCTCCAAATTAGCGATTGATTCGTTATACCTCTTCATCATATAATTAATTTCACTTCTATACCTTAAAGTTATCGTATTATCTGGTTCAATTTCTAGCAATCTAGTTAAATCTTCGGATGTGTCATCTATCTATTTAATTATTTAAAATAACAATCTATTTAATTATTTAAAATAACAATCTATTTAATTATTTAAAATAACAATCTATTTAATTATTTAAAATAACAATCTATTTAATTATTTAAAATAACAATCTATTTAATTATTTAAAATAACAATCTATTTAATTATTTAAAATAACAATCTATTTAATTATTTAAAATAACAATCTATTTAATTATTTAAAATAACAATCTATTTAATTATTTAAAATAACAATCTATTTAATTATTTAAAATAACAATCTATTTAATTATTTAAAATAACAATCTATTTAATTATTTAAAATAACAATCTATTTAATTATTTAAAATAACAATCTATTTAATTATTTAAAATAACAATCTATTTAATTATTTAAAATAACAATCTATTTAATTATTTAAAATAACAATCTATTTAATTATTTAAAATAACAATCTATTTAATTATTTAAAATAACAATCTATTTAATTATTTAAAATAACAATCTATTTAATTATTTAAAATAACAATCTATTTAATTATTTAAAATAACAATCTATTTAATTATTTAAAATAACAATCTATTTAATTATTTAAAATAACAATCTATTTAATTATTTAAAATAACAATCTATTTAATTATTTAAAATAACAATCTATTTAATTATTTAAAATAACAATCTATTTAATTATTTAAAATAACAATCTATTTAATTATTTAAAATAACAATCTATTTAATTATTTAAAATAACAATCTATTTAATTATTTAAAATAACAATAATTTCTCTAAGTTAGCGATTGATTCGTTATACCTTTTCATCATATCATTAATTTCACTTCTATACCTTAAAGCTATCGTATTATCTGATTCAATTTCTAACAATCTAGTTAAATCTTCGGATGCGTTATCTATCTATTTAATAATTTAAAATATAATAATTTCTCCAAGTTAGCAATTGATTCGTTATATCTTTTCATCTTATAATTAATTTCACTTCTATACCTTAAAGTTATCATATTATCTGGTTAAATTTCTAACAATCTAGTTAAATCTTCGGATGCGTCATCTATATATTTAATAATTAAAAAATAACAATAATTTCTCCAAGTTAGCGATTGATTCGTTATACTTTTTTTCATGTAATTAATTTCACTTCTATACCTTAAAGTTATCATATTATCTGGTTCAATTTCTAGCAATCTAGTAAATATTCGGATGCTTCATCCATCTATTTAATAATTTAAAATAACAATAAATTTCTCGAAGTTAACGATTGATTCGTTATACCTTTTCATTATATAATTAATCTCACTTATATACCTTAAAGCTATCGTATTATCAGGTTCAATTTCTAGCAATCTAGTTAAATCTTCGGATGCTTAAATATAATAATTTCTCCAAGTTAGCGATTGATTCGTTATACCTTTTAATCTTATAATTAATTTCACTTCTATACCTTAAAGTTATCATATTATCTACTGTAGTTAAATTTCTAGCAATCTAGTTAAATCTTCTATTTAATAATTTAAATAACAATAATTTCTCCAAGTTAACGATTGATTCACTATACCTTTCCATCATAATTAATTTTACCTCTATTGCAAAACTTGCTATTCCAGTGAAACACAAAATTCTGTTATAGAACTTGCTTACTAACGTAAAACACTAATTTCTATCACACATTGTAGTATATAGTTAGGGTTGTATTGGGACTGTTACAGCTGTTTTCAAAAAGATGCAGAAAAAATTAAAAATCCGGGACTATCGTTAATTCTCCATGATACAATAATCTGCATCTTTCCACGCTTTTTGAAAACAGTTGCAAGATACTGTGAAAATTCTGTTACCGGTTATAAAAATCATGTTACAAAACTTATTATTCTCGATTTTACACATTAATGCAAATGATCAATATGTCGCAATAATTGCAGATATCACGGGAATTTCGTAATAATTACTAACCTTACGTAATTATTAAATCATGCAAGTTTTTCCCACACTCAGGTCACATTTTTCAGATACGACCAATCAAAAACGTTAAAACGCACGAACCCAGAATTGAGTTATAAAGATGTGTTACAAAAATTTTTGTACCACGATAGTACTTATGTGAAGAAAGTTAGATTACTGAAGATCTTTTCCGAACTGATTCCAGAGCCCAATATCCTATCAGAATCAACTAAATTGACTATCCTTTTTGAAATTTGAATTTTCTTAAATTCTAGCGAAATTTCTCAATAACAATTCAATCAAATTCAGTACAAAATTTTTTGCTTGAATTCTATATATTCGTAGAATTAAAATAAAAAAAAGTTTATTAAATTTGATTTAGTGGTTATTGAGAAACCTTTGCTAGAAGTTTTAAAAAAACTTAAAATATACTAGAACAAAAAATAGAGCAAATTTTCATTTTTTTTAAACTTTAAATGATGGTTTCTCAACAGCCAACTAGTCAAATTTAGTTAAATGGTTTGTTTTAATTCTACGAGTTTGTAGAATTAATATAAAAAAATTTTTGTCGAATTTGAATAGATAGATGTAAAGAAATATCAATTAAAATTTTAAAAAAATTAGCCGCAGTTTTTTTTTACGGATGCATAAAATTGAATGAACCTGATCAAATTCAATCAATTTTTTTATTTTATTCTGTAATTGTATAGAATTTAAATAAAAAAATTTTGATCAAATTTGCTCTGGTAAGTGTTGAGTTATTTTCTTTCAAAGTTTAGATATCTAAAAAAAACTACAGCTAAATTTTTTTAAATTTTAATCTATTTTTTTATGTCTATTTTTGATAAAAATTTTTTATTTAATTCTACAATCGCATAGAATTAAAATAAATTTTTTTTAAAAATTTGATAGTTGGCTATTGAGAAATTATTTTTTAAATTTTTTTAAAAAATTTTCAAAAAAGAATATTGTAATAAATTTTTTATTTAATGATTTCTCTACAACCAACTATCCAAATTTAATGAAAATTTTTTATTTTAATGCTACGAGTTTGTAGAATTAAAATAAAAAAAATTTGTTGAATTTGGATAAGTAGAGTGAAGAAATATTGATTAAAATTTAAAAAAAATTTAGCTGTAGGTTTGTTTTTTGACTAAACTTGTATAAAGATTGTTCAACACTTACCTAACCAAATTCAATTAATTTTTTTATTTTAATTCTTACAATTATAGAATTAAAATAAAAAAAATTTAATTGAATTTAATCAGGCAAATGTTGAGCAATTATTACTCAAATTTTAAGCATCTATAAAAATGCTGTGGCTAAATTTTATTTAAATTTTAATCAATATTTTTCAGATTTATTAATTTTGTGCATCGTGCACAGCTGTACACTATACATGACTTATACATGTTGGCAAAATCGCAAATTACTATAGTTTGGAATTGTCCACGCCCAAATCCCAAATACATCCTAAATTAATTTCTCAAAAACTTTATTAATAATTTTTATTTAAACAAATAGTAGATATTCTTATTATTATAAATAATATATTTGCAAAATTTTAAGACTATTTCTTTGATTTAATCATTTAGAAATAGCAATTGTTTTTTTGAATTTTTCTGTATTTTGCCAGCAAGTATAGCTTTGCACTTCATAAAAACAAATACAAACAATAATTAGGACAGCTGTGCACCCTATAGTAACAAATACAAACAATAATTAGAATTAGGTTTAGGGTTAGGATCAGGGTTAGTTAGGAGTAGAATTAGGATTGAATTTAGAATTTAAAGGTATCATTATAAAAGGAGCATTTTTTGCTAAAAGTACATTAGGAGTTACTATAGTTCTGTTAGAAAATTTTCTCACTATTTAGTGACCACTATGTAGTTTAATTGAGTCAATTTGCATTAAGGGCATTATTAGTTACTATAAAAAATCACAAACCTTATATATAAGCTATTCAGTTTATATTAGTAATGATAAAAAGAAGAATTAGTATATATTACAATTTCTATCATGAATTACTATAAAAAATTCTGTTATAAACTTAGTATATAATATGTTTAAAGTAGCTTCTATCAAGAATTACTGTAAAAAATTCTCTTGTTCATTATTTTAATAATCATAATATATGGTTAGAGTTGAGTTAGTTTGCATTGAATTTATTATAGTTCTATTATAATTTACTATTATAAACCTTACTATTTTGGCAATACACAGTATGTCACCCTATGCCTGCTTTTGTTGGGAATCTTTTCATAGTGAAAGCAACTACTACAGTATTCACATTAATGAATTACTAATGTATATTATTAATAATATCCATATCTTAGTTAATCTATTTAATTTCAAATATACAAAGTGTGTATGACGAATTGAAGTTGATTTTTTAAATTCAATAATATAAAGCATGTGTTGAAAGTTGATTTTTTTAAATGGAAGATAATTGATTATTAATTCATAGAATAGTTAACTATGAATTATAACAAATTTATTATGACATTAATATATAATCATATGTCGCAATAATTATAAATTAAAAAATTTATTATTATAACTGATTCTATTTTTAATTTTCTTATGGTCTTATTATAGTTTTTGGATATATTTAAGTGCAATTAAAACTTTTCTTTTTTATTCTCATTATTAATAATAAGCAGTACCAAATACTGTTTATTATACACTTATATTAGAAATTAATAGAATAAAAGATTTTTATTTTGTTTTGGATTTGATTTATTTTCAATTACAATGTACTACTGTATGTTTTTCTTTGCAAGTAAAGATTTAAATTAGTATTTCCAATTATAACACAATTATGTTTTCCACATCAATATTTTATATAATATGTCAGTTTGTCATCATGCATTGTATTAGAATTATTTACAGAATTGGAAAACTCTAGCACTACTTATATATATACATGGTAAAATTAACATAGCTGTGGCAATACAATTATTGAAGGTATCAACTTTTTATAGTTTAACAAATATGGAAGTAAGAAGCATCAAATTAACCTCTAAAATAAATTTCTCTGCATGTTTAGCTAACGTTAGGTAATTTTAGACAACTTTAGCAAGTTAACACTTGCAAATTTTTAGACACAATATGTATCGGCATGTGTTAGGAATATGACCTTTTAAAGAGCATTCAATCAAATAGCAAATTATGGTTGGCATTTACTATATTGCCATATTTCTATATTCTAGGGGTCTTAACTAGGTCGGATCTGACCCAACTCGATCTGGATCAGACCCAACCCAGGTCAGATTGTGTCAGATCAATCCTGGGTCGAGTCAGACCCAGGTCAGAATAATCCCAGGTTGGGTCAGACCCATTTTAATGATGGGTGACGCATGATAGGCAAAATTTTTGTGATCTATTGATCAAAACAAAGTGCAACGAAGTGCATAGTTAAGTAGCAAGTAAAAGGGTGCATCCAAATTCAAGAATTTGGTTGGATAAAAAATTCTTGTAACTTTGTAACACCCTGAATAATACTAAAAAATATCAAAAAAAATTGCAAATCTTGATTGATATGCAACAATATAAACTTTATTAGTATTTTTGAATCCTTGTAATATCAACTTAAGATATCCGTCCATATTTGTGCTAGACCAATTAGGTATAATAGCATTTTTATGAGAATACCGGGTTTTCTGCCATCTAGAATAACTCATATTTGATTTGGTATTAAAATAAGATTTCACATGTTAATGCGCTGTGCTGCTATGATAAACTGCTAGTGCATGTCCAGAATTGGTATTCATGTTACTCTATAGTATATGATGGAGTGAAGAATATATCATTATCAACAAAATCTTTAAGGCACAAATTTAAAGT
This sequence comes from Gigaspora rosea, assembly GCA_003550325.1. NCBI lineage: Eukaryota > Fungi > Glomeromycota > Glomeromycetes > Diversisporales > Gigasporaceae > Gigaspora > Gigaspora rosea. The sequence continues at coordinate 108,975 of QKWP01001463.1, forward strand.
TGTTAGTACAAGTAGCACGTTATTAATACAATGTTATAAATTTATATTACTGCACCAGTGGTATGCCACTTGCACCAGCTGCCCTACTCAAATTGCGTTTATTGCAATTTTTTGTTTAGATACATGAATTCAATTTTTAGCTTTTATTTAATAATTTATAGTTATTATAGCAAGCTAAGTGATATGCATCTACAAAATCTTATATACAATTAAACAATATGCTAAATGCAGAAAAATGTGAATTTTTGTACTTAAGTATCATAATATGAATTACATAGTACTATGGCAGGAACGGAATGCAATATGGTTATCTGAAGAGTAAAATAGGTATACAAATACTAGTCACTGATTAGTTATAACCCTAAATAATGATTTAACTTCACTCATTTATAACTCTATTTATTTAAGCTTTACATGTAAAAAGTTATATCAACCTGGGTTCAGCCCAGGTTGGGTTGGGTTAGACCTAAGTCAGGTTTGATATAATGCAGGTCAGATCTGGATCAGGTTTGGCATAAGGCAGGTCAGACACAGGTCAGGTTTGATATGAAGCAGGTCAGACATGGTCTGGTTTTGACCCAAGTGGGTCTGACCCAGGTCAGGCCCAAACCTAATCCAACCTGACCCATTAAGACCCCTACAATACTATATACGTATATATATTTCATATGATATTTGTTTGACAAAGAACATCCAATCAAAAGTCAAAATGCCAGATTACAGTTGTTATTTAGTATTATAAGTTTTTTAATATTATTTATTTTTACAAATATTTTGCAAATTTTTTTTATATTTTTTTATATATTTTTAAGAGTTTAAAAATTTTATACACCTGCACAATCATACATCCTGTGATCAACTGTTATGTGAGCACATAATCAATCACTTGTAACTAGCCAATCAACATCGATTACAAATTTTATAAAAAAATTTTAAGACTATTAAAAATTTTTTTTTTTAATAAAAAAAATTGAACACTACAAATGACAAATTGCACTATGAATAAAAAAAAAACTCAAAGTGATGAACCTAATTCAAAATCTAACTGAACCTGAACTCTAATCTAAACCCTAATCTGAACCCTAACCTGAGCCTTAATCTAATACTAACACTAATAATACTAATACTAATACTAACACTAATACTACCACTAACACTAATATTAACACTAATACCAACACTAATACTAATCTAATTTAATATAATTTAATCTAACTATTACAACAATGCAACAATAAAATTATAAGCACTAATAAAGTATTAATACCAAAACCATAGTAAAACTACAAGCACCAATGACTTAAAGCCAAGGCAAAAAGCACCAACAATAAAAAAGCCATAGCAAATCCACAAATACACCAAAATTTATAGCAAAATTATAAACTCTAATGATACTAAAAACAAAACATACAATTACTAATGATGGCAAATAACTGGTTAATATACTATATAAAAAACAAAAAAAAAAGAAAACACAAGACATTTTCAGAAAATGTGCAAAACAACCTATCAGAACAACAAATGAAAAATGTACATGACCCAACAAAGAAGAATACTGTATTTGTGTGTAATAGCAGGCCAGGACGCTAATTCAGATTTTGACTTCTTAAAAAATTTGGCTATTTTGCTCAAAATAGCGCCCATATGCAACCTGAAATAACACGCATCCTTTTATTTAACTTAATGTAAAAGCATTCTTCAGTTCAATTGCTAATGACTTATTTAAATTTTTTAATAATTTGTTGTATTTTTATTATTTCATATTAAATTTTAGCAATTCTTCGTTTTTATTAAAAATCTATCTGATAATAATTCCCATCACAAAATTTTCGATTTGAAATACAGGAAATTGAATAAAAACAATGCAAATTTTAAAAAAATATACAATACAGCGATGCAAATTTAGAAGAAATATAAATCTATAACAAAAATTTACATGAATATAAACAGCATCCCATGATAAAAAAAATTTACAAAGTATTAAAATCAACTATGCAAGTTCATGATGCTTTAATCAATTTATCTCTTCATTATCTACTATTGTTCGTGATGCTTAAATCAATCCACTCTTCATCATTTACCATTTTATCAAACTTTTTAAACACATCTTTGTCAACCATTTCTACATCTTCATTAAACATCTTTCCAAACATTGTGGAAAATATTGAATATATTATCATCATCGAACATATTTTCATCATCATCAAAGATCTCTTCATCAATTATCATCTCATCATAAAATGCTTCTTCACTACTTTCAGCAACTACCAAAGAATTATTATTGTTATCTTCTACAGTATATCTAATTCTATATTATCTAACCAATTTTTAACAATTGTCTGTAAACGACTTGATATCTTATAATTTTCATTCCTATCAGGATTTAATGTAATTCCCGCTGCTTTAAATGACTTAAGTGGAAGATCGCAGATTAAGGGTAGGGTGTAACTATTTCCGAATTAATATAAAATAGATTGTAGATCAATATTGTGTAACCAATATCATATGGTATCATATGATTTACGTATAAACAACATGTGATTTGACCAATCATAATTAGTATTCATTTGTGTAACCAGAGAAAAACATATAGCGTTCAGGGAAATTTTTAGTTATATGTAAAGTTAATTTTTTTAAAACAATATGTATTGTACACTTTATTAATATAAACAAACTATTTTAAACTACATATTGTATAAATTTGACACAAATTGATTAAGGTATTGAAAAGTTTTATTAGAAGCACTTTTTTGTTTACTATGTAAAAATTCAATATACCACGTAGATCATATAAAAATTGATCTACGTCACCCTACCCTTAAGGGTATAAAATGATCGACATTTTATAATAAATTACGGCAGAATTTAATAGTAAATTTCTATAGTGTGCGAATGGGGCTTGCTTACATATAAAAGTAATTTTTTTATTAAGTAACTCTTTCTTATTGCTTAATTGAAAGTTGTAGAGCAAATTCTTGTAATTCTAATGGTAGTAAAATCATCAAAAATCGGTTTGATAGATCATAAGATACGAGTATTTTTCAATTGTTTACTATAGAGTTTTTTCTTATGAATTGAAGCACACGACGTTCCACTTACTATATAAGGTAATAGTCACATGCCCGCCGATTTTTACTATGAAATTTGTTCCCTTTAACTGCGGACTACTAATTAATTAATAATTCAGTACTAATTTCTTTCCATATTTCTGAAACCCATTTACAAATCAGCTCATATGATGCCTTTTTGCAATTTCCTTTTGCTGTATGTTTTTTCTTCCTCACTCATCCATTTATCCATCTTTTTCTAAAACCACTTTTAAATAGCTTATTAACAGAAATGTCAGGAGGTTGTAATACACTGGTATTTCCGCTAGGTATTTCTACAACTTCTAGACCAGTGTATAAAATAGCATGATAAAAATTCGGATCTACCATTTTTTATAATGCATATACCGGTATTTTAAAATTGGGCCGGTGCAACAAACGGTGCATGATCCGGAATTTTTTGAAGTAACCGGTGCGTGCATCTATGTGCCCCCCAATGACATGATGATCATTTTTTACTAATACAGGTTTTTTTTTTTGAACCGGTATTTTTTTATATAACAGGTGCATGTACTGGTAAATTAAAATTTCTATTTTAAACACTGTTCTAGACCTTCAATATTCAGTGCCTTTATAATATCATCACGAATATGGCTTGCATGTCGATCAACAAATATTATGCCTTTATTATTAAAAAAAAGCTACCTGGTTGTGCTTGAATTACTTGAGGAATATATGTAGATAACATTAAATTACAATTCATAGTTGCATAATGTGCTCCTGCTATAACAACATTTTTGAAAACTTTTCTTTTGGTTTTTTTTGAAACTTGAATAATACTAATACTAGAAGTTTTTCACTAGAAGCTGCATAGTCTAGAACTACTATAAAGCGCAACTTGCCATTTCCAGTTATTTTAACTGGCACCTTACGTGAGTCTTGAAAATCAACAGTTGTTTTGCTTGGCATATCAAACCATATAGGTGTCTCATTAAAAAAGAGAATATATTGTTTGTCAATATCTTTTGTTTTATTACATGCAGTTTGAAAAAAATTTTGATCGATTTGTGGCATATCTTCTGGAAACTTTTGTGATATCTGTATTCAAGTACGTTGAACTAAGTTATGTCATTGTATAAAGCATCTGACCCAACCTCATGAAGCTTTAAAATTTTCTACTCCTAATGTTATGCTCAATTTTTTGGCTTTTTTTCTAATTATAAATGCTGTGACATTGTTTCTTTCTTCACATCTTTTTTTTACAAATGATATCAAATTTTGCTCCAATGCTAGATACATTGGCTTTCTACCATGACCACTAAGTACTCGTACTTGTTTTGCATTTAAATTAATATTATTTTTGACTGCTTCAAGTTCTGACTTTTGTTTTTTCTACTCTTGAACACGTTTTCTATCAACATTATAAAATTTTGCTGCACTGCGATTAGATGAACTTTCAGCATATACTATTACTTCTAACTTGAATGCTATAGTATAACTTTTGTTTTTTAGTAAGTAAATTATCCATATTCAAAGAAAATAATGCGTAAAAAAAACAAAAACATAGATTAACAAATTAACTCTTATATAATATGTGATTACAGAAATTACTAATAAGAATTTCTATTAAAAATTCTCTAACTAGGAACTGGAAACCGATGTGAGTCTGGAGCATTAAATTTTAAATAAAAATATAAATAATTTGTAGTAATTTTTAAATTTACCAAATAAGTGCAAAATCTTGTTTAAAAAATAGATTTTAAATTTAGATTTTTAAAGTTCTTTGCCAAAATTTATACAATATAAATATAAAAAAGTATAATTTGTAATAATTTTCAAAAATATAACTATTTATTTGCTAGTAAGAAAAAAAACAATAAACAAAAAAATAATAAATAAATAAATAATGTAAAAAAAGTACATTTTTTTATTTATATTTTTTTATTTTTTTATTTTTTTTTTTAATAATTTTATTGGTTTTTTTTATTTTTTTTAATTTTTAATTTTTTTACATTTTTAGTTTTTTTTAATTATTTTTTAATTATTTTTTTTAATTATTTTTTTTAATTATATTTTTTTAATTATTTTTTTTTTAAATTTTAAATAACAATAGAAAAATAATAGTAGAAATAAAAAGTATAAATTTCTAGTTATTTTTAAAATAAAGAATAATTAAAATATCTTTATTTTCACTATATTGTATATATATATGTATATATATATATTTTTTATTAATAATATTTTATTTTTATTTTTTATTTTTTTTAATTTTATTAGTTTTTTTTAATTTTATTAAGTTTTTTTT
>QKWP01001463.1:116116-133954 GCA_003550325.1 Gigaspora rosea
CAGTGGATCAAAAGTTATTAACTATTAAATATTCATGATTTTGATTGGTTAAATGTAACATGTGACTATTGGGTAATATCATGATGCGTTAGCCTCATGTAATTTTTCTTTAACATTATCTTGATTTTTATTATGCAAATCGACTTTCATTTTTAATTGAAAAATGTCAACCACATCAAAATTTATATAAATCTAATAAAAACTCGATTTCAAAAAATTTGTAAAAATGGGCTGTTTCTATTGCCTGCGCCCCATATGTTCAAAAACTATATTTTGTATAAATGATGATATCTTGTGATCTAGTGTTCGGAATTGGACAAAATTTATACCATTCAATTCGTCTCGATGAGACGAATTGAATGGTATAAATTTCATCCAATTCTGATCACTAGATCACAAGATATTTCACTTGGCCACAATACCCTGGCTACAATATCCCCATTTACCTTATATGAATACTCGAGTATTAAAAATAAAGTGATAATTTTTAAACCAGTTAGAAATTGAGTAGAACACATCTATATTTGATTAATAATTGCGTCTTTATATATCTTTACATTATATAATCGGCTTCTTCTCGATATCTTAGTACAAATTTGTTGGTTTGTTCAATATCAAGCAAGTTTGTTAAATTAATAATTGCTTCTCTACATTGTTCTGTTAGTAATAGCTTCTCCTCGAATTCTTAGTACAAATTTTGGTTAAAAGCAATTTTGTTAGATTAATAATTGCATCTTTATATCTTCCTATGATAAAATTAAATTTTACTCAAATATAAGAGCCAAGTCTTGTTTGATTTTCATTGAATTGTCTAAATCTTCAAGATTCTTTGTGTTTACTTTTTTTTCGATATGGATTCTAATTTCATTTTATGCTAAACATGCCTAATACTGTGTTTAATTCAAAGAATTACAAATATTATTAAAATCTTCGAAAAGATTAAAAAAAATCTTTCAAAAAAATTAAAAAAAATAGTATCGACTTATTATACAATTTCATATTGACAATGTCAAATTAAACAAATAAATATGCATAATATTTTAAAAACACTTATGAACAAATACTCAACGAGCATGAATAAGGCTATTACACTGCTATTACTAACGTCTGGATAAAGAAATTAATGAATTGTTGGAATTAATACAAGATTTACAAGCTACAGAACTGGAATAATATCTTACTATACGTGAAAGAACAATTAAATCTACTGATTTGTTTCAAGTTCTTTCCAATCCATTAGGCAACAGCAGGAATCTGGTCGCGTGTCTTGTCTAACCCAAATTTAGTAGTTGGTTAAAGTGGAGAGAATTTTGAAAAATTATTTAATTTAGATTAGGGATAGGGTTAGGGTCTGTTGTGTTATATTTAGAAGAGCCTAGATAAAATTGCCTTCCTGACATTTTTTATTAATGTACCAAAGTAGGTTTAAACTACCGTTTCTTGTATATTTTGCATTTTTTTCTTTTTTCACTTGTTTTGTTTTCTTCGGGATGATCCGGGTCAGTCAAAATTTCACAATTTGATTGGTCGATCATCTGTTGATTATCAAAAATTCACTCCAATTTAACCTATCCCCAAATTTAGTAAGAAATAATTACTACTTTTTTTTTAAAAAAAAAATAAAAAACATAAATTTACCTTTTTCAGGCTGTTTTTTCACTGGATCACAGCCTGGTCATCAAATCACATCGAATCGCTACAAAGAATGCTGCCGTGCCATAAGTCACCATAAAATATAAATGTTTTAATAATGTTAGCACAAAATCTTTAAAAACTTTCAACATTATTATTCGAATGAAAAACTTATCTGAATCTTGGGTGTATGTATTCTTTTATATGTGCATATAGTACTTCTGATACAGAAAAATGTGATTATAGTAATTATAAAAAAAATACATAATTACAATATGTATTAATTAGTTACTCTGGTAATTAATTCGAATTAGCCCATGACACAAATGTGTAAAATCTGTGTTGTTGTTGCACTAAATGTGCAAATATAGGTACGCACATTGCATCCAGAAAATGCAACAATTACATTTTTGATATTTTTAATTATAATGCATCAAAAACGTAATTTCAGTCATCCATGAGCATAAAAGTATGTGTCTGTCGCTATGCTTCAGACAATTAGCAATAAATATTCAAATAGTGTTTTGACCCGGTGGGTATCACCTGGGTCACCCGCGGGTGGGTGGGTGACCCGGGTTAAGTTGTAACAGTCTGGGTGAGAACGGGTGACCCGTGGGTCAACCCACGGGTCACCCAGGGCAGAGACCCGATACAAATTTGTGAAGTCGACAAAATCAAATTCGAAAAATATTTAATAGTAAGTTATTTAAGGAAACCATAATGCAGTACAGAATTTTAATAAACAGTATTATAGCAGATAGTATTTCTGCATTACAGCATTATGGCATTACGGCATTACGGCATTACGCTTTATAGCATTACGACTTTACGGCATTACGGCATTACGGCATTACGGTATTACGGTATTACGACTTACAGCAATTATGGCAAAAATACAGCAATGCCGTAATCGTATTAATTTGTAAATTTAATTCTATCACCAACTATAGGTTAACCCATCTGGGTCAAATCACTAGTCATATTAACCACCTGAGATTTTTTTTAATTGACCAAGGTGACTCAACGGGTCACCTGTCGGGTGACCCGAGTGGTGCCTTTTTTTGAACTGACCCGTTTCCACTCGGGTGGCACATTGTCCACCCGTCGGGTGACCCAGGTGAAGATTTTTTAGACGGGTAAATTCACTATATTCAAATAATATATTACTATAATTTTAGCTTTATAATAAATAAATTCTTTATACTTACATAAAGCTTCGCTTTATATTTGCCAATCTTAAAACTGTAAACTTGCTTAATATTAATGTTATCATTTTTTTAAATGTGTGGTTGAAGGGCTCAATTATAGAAAGTATTAATTTAAAGATCCTAGTAAGGTTGGTAGTAATTTATTTAATTATTTTTTTTTATTGTCATACAAAAAATGAAGAATAATTTAATAGTATATAATGTAGTATTAATAATAGTATTAGTATATAAAAAAAATCCAGATTCGTATTTGGCATTTTACTGTCAGGTTTTTTTCAAAAATTATTTTGGTATTTGGGGTTATTTTATATGTATTTTGGCACGCCAAAAAAAGTTTTTTTTTGGTGACACACATATATGTATATAAACCATAATTATTAATATAAATCCTGTCTAATTCTAATTTGGTCTAGAATTTCTTTGTTTATATATAGAAGTCGATGACTCCATAGTATGCAAATCAATTATCAATTTACATATGATTTACATATGTATATATATATATACATAAGCAGCCAATTATTATAGTACCTATGTACTATATTTTGAATACTGGTACAGAATTTCAAAAACATCACATTATGATTCAAAATAAGGCGCTTGCGCATTTCAAAATAATGTACAGGGAGGCGTTATTATGTGCAAATACGGTAAGAGGCTACCCAACTGAAAACTATAACAAACTACAAGTATGATGACTTATAGACAAGATAAAATTACAAACACCAATAACAAAAAAAGCAATAGTAAATCTACAAGTACCAATAATATACCAAAAATCATAGTGAAATCATAAATTCTAACAATACTAAAAACAAGACACAGATGCAGAAAAACTAGTTAATATACTATAAAAAAATAAAAAAAAAGAAAATGAAAGAACTTGCAAAATAATTTCAAAAAAACATGTAGATCACCTACTGAAGAATTATACAGGACCATCAAACAAAACTTACAAATTCAACCAACAAAGAAGTATACAAGCCCATCAAACAGAGATAACCCACTAGAAAAATATACAAAATACTATCCACAATATAGAAAAATATATAACGACCATTTCACAAAGGAACATAATCACTCTTTAAAGAAACCTAGAAGAAAATCCAATAGTAACACCAATGATAATACCAGTAACAACACTTGAGATAATTCTTGTAATGACACCAATAATGTTACAAATAATAGTAGCTACCAGTAAACCAAAAAAAATTAGTAAACAAAATCAAAAAAAAATCAAACCAAAAAAATAATTATTTTGATGATCTTGATCTTATTTATATTGATACATATAGGGTGCATGACCATGTGGGTGCATGGAAAACATATTCTCTATTTTTAATATTGTTTAATTTTACATATATTTTGCAAATTTTTTTTACATATTTTTTGAATATCTTTATTGTTATATATTATATTTTAGTATTATGTATTTTTCTTAGTTAATAATATTTTAGATTTTGGTTTATATTTACACATGCATATAAGCCAAACAAGCTGCTCATTATGAACACTAGCAAAAACATACCTATTCTAAAAAAGATATATTGAGTAAGGTAGGTTTCTTCTATATTTATATATAATATGTATTACTGAAATTTCCTACTCTTACCTATATTTAAATTATTATATAAAAACACCTATTGTTAAAGGACATAATCCTGCAATTCTTTTATACTCCAATATATACCCTATAAAAAAAGAGTTCGTATTATTTCGCCAACAATCACTTCACTGACATAACATTTTACTGACAAATACTCACCGACACGTTCATTTTACCGATAGTTTGTTTTACCGAAGTTCATTTCACCGACAAGCTTTTTTCAAAAAGCACACTAACTTTAGGCCTAATTCTATCTAATTCCACCCTGACCCTAACAACAATGACCAGAATTACTTTGTCAGTGAAATGAGCTTCGGTGAAATAAACTGTCAGTAAAATGAACTTGTTGGTGAATAATTGTCGGTGAAATGTTATGTCGGTGAAGTGTTTGTTGATTAATTGATTGCCACCCTAAAAAAAGTAGTCTGTGTAGGCACGTGTTTCTACGGAGAGACATGACTGAGTATGGAATGGGCAGATTTCTGAGTTTGTACGTCTAAGTACCATGTTGGCACATCAAATTGGTCTGAATTGGACTGTTACCCAGACATTTTGAACCATAAATGGACCAGGTTTTGCTGCACTTTACTAAACCAAAACTTACAGATTTTGCATGGGTAATTACATGTAAAATAATATAATAAAACATGCACGATATTGACACGTGCATTGGGTGGCATGTATGTAAAATGTAATATACATGCCATTCTGTCACATTTTGGTTTGTGTTTCATGCCTTTATGTGCCACATGATACGTGCCTATTCAGACAACCTCAAGCCAACCCGTACCAACACCCAGTCCACTTTTCTTATAGGGATACCAATATATCACACTTGAATACCCACTTGATATTCCAACATATACCTAAACATATCAACCACATACTATGAAATTGGTATTCTTCTGTCATTTACTTATAAATATACATGTTCACACTTAGATACCTTAAGTATCTGCTTATCAAGATTGTAATTCTTCTTATGTGTGCTCCAAATAAAAACCTGTCATTGGACTTTCAATTATATTTTGTGTACAATTGTTATCTATAGCCCTATAAGAAAAGTGGTACAGGTTGTAGTACGAGTTGGTGTCAGGAATACTTGAAATGGCACAGATCTTGTGGCATGTACAGAAACACAGAAACATTTTACAGAATGGCATGGAAAAATGGCACGGACATTGCAACAAAGAGTGGCACGTAATATTACATCATATGAAATGGCATGTTTCAGATGACATATATCTGTATATTATACACATGTTGGCTCGGAATACATGTTGGCTCGTTTCGTGGAGAGCGAAAGATCAGTAAAGGATTTTTTTAAAAAAAAGATCAATATCTCATGATTTCACTAATGAAGCTTCTCTGTGTGTCTTAACAAAAAAATTCCTTACAAAATTTTGCTTCATATGCAGTTAGCTTATTCATCTTATATTGATTACTTATGTAAATTTATGTTTTAATAGTTAATCCATATCATTATCGTGGTGGCATGTGAATTTCTTTCATTACCCATGCCCCTATGAAAAAAATTTCAGAAAAACATGGAAGCTGAACACAGAAACATACGTAAAAATATGTAAAAAATGCGTAAAATGTACACTTTCCGTGTTTTTGGACAGGAAAATACACTGTAGTTTGAAACACGGAAAAGGACATTCCATGTTTTAGAAAACACAGAAAATACGGTGTGTTTTCCTGTCCAAAAACACGGAAAGTGTACAATTTCGTATTTTTTACATATTTTTACGTATGTTTCCGTGTTCAGCTTCCATGTTTCTCCAAAATTTTTTTTCATAGGGTGCCAAATCCCATGCTGATTCGACTAGTAAACTGTTGCAAAACCTGAGCCATTTATGGTCCAATTGGCACAGGAACACGGTCCCACACAGTCCACTGAATCCGAATCAACTTGGGACATACCCGTACAAATCCGGTCTTGATCCATGCCAAAATGACTTGTGCCTATCTGATTCCATCCCGTGCCTATATGGTACATTTTTCTTATAGGGTAGAAAATCTATCATGATGATAGATTTTCTAACTGTACACAAAATATAATTAAAGTCCGATGCAGGTTTTCCATTGATAGCACTCATATTTATCTTAATAAACTTAATGCACTTTTTTTTGATTTCATTCACTACCTATAATTTATTTTAACCGACGACGTTTGCTCTCCCACAAAAAATTGGTCAACCCCTGTATATTGGAAATCGAATTTTAGGATCAGGTGTAACGTAAAAATCAAAACAACACCATTTTTTTACAAACAAAAAAAAAACAAAAAATAAAATAGCTTTATATTTTAATTAGGAAATACCTTATGCTGCCTAATTAAAAATGTTCCTCGAGAAATTTTAATAACAGCACCAACCCTAACCCTGCGTTATTCTTACTCCAAAACGGTTTTAGTTTTATGTTCAACTTTTTACTTAGAAAACAAAACACACCTGATCCTAAATTTTGATTGGCAAAAATTAAGGAGGTGAACAATTTTTTGTGGGTGCGCTACTAATGTCTTTTACCGCCTGAACGTTTTTATCCACCTTTCTGATATTTTAATTGGCTGTATTATGTAAACAACATGTGACGATTCTTTTTAAATTTGATATTTTACATATTCCAACAAATCTTTCTCAATTATATTTGATTAAACTTAATTAATAAAAATTTATTTATTTGAAATAAAAAAAAAGGTCGTTGAGTTTGACCCAGTGGTTATCGAGAAATGACATTTAAAGTTTAAAAACTTCGAAAATCATGAAAAAATTTTTATTAATTCTACAAGTTTGTAGAATTTAATAAAAAAATTATCGAATTTGGATTGGCAGTTGTTGAGAAATATTGATTGAAAGTTAAAAAAAAAATTAACCGCAGCTTCTTTTTTACAAATGCCTAAATTTTGAATGAAGATTACCTAATCAAATTCGATCAAAAATATTTTATTTTAATTCTATAATCTCATAGAATTAAAATAAAATAATTTTGATCGAATTTAATTATGTAAGTGCTGAGTAATCTTAGTTCAAAGTCTTAGTATTTGTAAAAAAAAAAAGCTACGGCTAAAATTTTTTTAATTTTTAATCCATGTTCTTCAACAATCATCTATACAAATTCGATAAAATTATTTTATTTTATGGCGGTTTGCAAAAATGTGTAGCACTGTGATTATCGTTATGATAGTTGAAAATTTCTAAGATTCTAAATTGCCTATCGATCATATGCGGTTTGCAAAGGTGCCTATTTACGGAAAATCAGTATGGTATAAGGTAATGCGACCTCTCTAAATGCAACATCTCTCTAAAGATGCAACCTCAAGTTCCGGTCCAAATATACTTCAGACCCCATAGATGCAATTTTCCTATTGTTCTCTAAATGCACGTTGTTAAATGTTTGGTCCCAACAAGTTGTATTTAGGATGTCTGATTGTATTTTAAACCCCTTAAAAATGGGCATATTATACATAGTGATGGGAAAATGCGCATTTTGTTATATAAAATGCGCATGATATCGCATGATATATTTTTTGAATTTATATTTTCCCTTCGGAAAATATCGGATACGTGCTCAAATTTTTACCCCTATCTTGCTCTTCTTTTATGTTCATTTTATTTTCGGAATTTTTCGAGACTTTTGCTTCCATATTCTTAATTCCGCCCGACAATACGCTCCCTGGCCTAAATTATATATACTTTAATTTTCCTACAGTATATAAAATTTAGATGGGATAAAATGCACATGATTCTGAAACATGCGCATGGATGCGAATTAATGCGCACGATTAAGGAATCATGTGCACGCATATGAAACCCATCTCTAATTATACACCATGCTACAATTTAATATTTGATCATCACTGATATCATTCTATATCTATATGAGTGCTCGAGGGCGAAAATCAGTAAGTAAATATTTGACCCCATAAAATATTGTATAATTTGACCAATCATTCAGGATCAGCCTGATCTTGAATTTGATTGGTCAAATCTTACAATATTATATGTGGTCAAATATTTTTACTTCTCTCGAGCACTCATCTAGTCTTTTATACGTACGTGACTTTTTGGGTTTATGCATTATCGTTATGACAATTGTGGTATTATGATATAATAAACAAACTAAAAAAAATTAATACAATTTGTTCTTTACATCAAAAAATATTGAGACATTCTTTAAATAAATATGAACTATTATTCATAAAATTAACCGATTCGATCTACATAGCTAATTAAACATCATTCTATCTGAAACATGTAAGTTTTCCATAGCCATGAGATTCAATTTGTAATTCGAAATAATCAAGAATGCATACCTCATTTTCATATGATCAAAGCGGTTAATAAAAATGTACAGAACACTCGTGATGGTCAATAATTTTATTAAAAGAGAAAGAATATCCGGATGGACATTTTTTGACCACGGATATCTATCAACGGATATTTGGATAGCTATTTAGGACACAGATGTTCTATCTGGATAGCTATTTTAGGATACGGATGACTATCCGGATATCCGGATCCCAACTAGTGATGTGGCAATGTGCATGACATACGTACGCGTAATTCGGACGATCTACGGACAGTTCTTGGGGACAGAGAAATCACGTGAATAGTTAGTTAGGGACAGTTAGGGTTAGAGTTTTAGTAGTGTTTTGGTAATATCACGTGAATTGCACTGTCCTTACTGTCCGAAAGAACTGTCCGTAGATCCTCCGCGCACAATGCGCATAAATTATAAATCATACGCATGATTTTTTAGAATACTATATTTATATAATACAGTATTTTTATAAGATTTTAGTCTTTTTTGATTTTATTCTGCTATATTCTAGGATATCGGTAACACACTTTAGTTTTAAGTTTAAATATTAAATTATAAGATGTAATTGGTAATTTAAATATAAAAATAAATACAGCAGTATTCCTCTATAATCACACAGATAGTTTTCTGCAATTATAACAATTTATTATGATGTGCTTATATAGAAGTTTTTTTTAAATTTATTACTGAATTTTTCAAATTTTAATGTGATTTTATAGAGCTTGTGATTATATGGGAAGCTATTATAGAGGAGTACGACTGTATTTTATTATTTGATTGGCAAAATAAAAAGATAATTATTTTATTATAACTTATATTAAATTTATACGCAGAATTTTTTATATGTATTTATAATGCTAACAGGCCGCCAAATATGAACCAAAATTTTTAGTAGATTCTGAAATATGTCGAAAACTCCTAAGAAATTCAGAACTTTTCCATGCGCATAATGCACATCATGCGCATCATGCGCATCAAGCGCATGAAATTTGAAAAAATTAAAATTTGCATCACTAATCCCGACATTTGGTAACTGAGCAAGGAAGGGAATGACAAATGGACGTAAGGAGTATTTCCAATTCAAGGTAGACTCATAGTAGAAGAATGCAGCTCGTTGAGAAGAGTACTATTCTGATTCTCATGATTGCATTATAAATAAGACGTCTTTCAAGTACGTGGTCACTCCATACATAACTGCATGCTTTACAATGAAATATCCTACGGTTGCTCTCATTCTTAGCTTCCTTGCGATATGTTCCCTACTAACCAACACGGTTGAAGGTAAATACATATTGCAAACGTTTGGATCATTTTTCTTTTCTCAAAACCTTATTATTACTTGGATTTGTGTAAATAGCTTATCTTGTGCATATATATGCTACCAATGACTCCTATTGGAATCCAATTGACACCTGTATACCATTCGTGACAAATTGTGACGGCCACGAGACCAAGATATGCGATGGTCAGGAAGCAATCTGCGCTGGCGGCACACTATTGGATTGTCAGGTAACAGATGGCCAAAAATCTTGTGCTCATGTGAAGAAAACCAACGTCGGTGAAGGAGATTTGTTTTACGAAACCTTCGATGATTCATGTTTTGCATACAAAGGTTATGAGAACGGCGCTTGGGAATTTAATCAAGTAGATTGTTAACTCAATAGGAAGACGTTTCTGCTAGTTGACGACAGTAACACTTTGTCACTTCTTCTGCACGCTCAATCGCTTTATACTCTGTCTATGACGTCCATTTCACTATCATATTTTGCCGTACGGCATTTCTTTATTTCACAGTTTTCACTAACCAGATTGTATTCAGTTAGCATTCATGGTTTATTTATAGCATATATGTATGTAATTAATATACTGTATTAATATTATATTTATATAATATATATTAGTTATTACTAAAAACCGCACATTTGATCGAGCTGTTTATTCGTGATTTTATTGGATAATGTGTCAAACGTGATCAAAGTGTGTGAAAAACTATTTAAAACATATGAAAATTATGACTATATAGTTTGTGGTAGAATCTATAGACGGAAATTTCAACAATGATTGCTGATCATTTTTATTGTTGAAATTTCCTTCTATGAATTCTACCACCAACTATAATTATAACGATCATCACCAATTAACGTTCTTTATCAGTTATATACAAAAAAAAACATAAAATTTTATAATAGGTACGTACATATGCGATAAACCATTTAATTCAGTGTCGTCAGTTTAAAAATTTTTGTCGTATCCTAAAAATATGAACTAAACGTGGGAAAACTAATAGAAATACGTAAGATGACAATTATCGCCGCGAGTAATTATTGTGGCAGATTTAAAATGAAATCAGATTAAAATGAAACTGGGGACCTCTCTTGCTCACCTTTAAAGCTTATAAAACCCACATATACTCGTTTATTAATAACCCTAACCCTAAACCCTAACCCTAATGCTAAAAAAAACCCAAAAATATCCCCTAAAAATTTTAATATTTTGCTTAAAAAATAGAAAATTTTCATTTTAATCCTGTTTCATTTTAATCTGTCACATTTATTAAAGACAATAAAGGAATATTTATTATATATTATATGTGATTTATTAAGCAATGGTAGGATTAAATATCGTCTCCAAAGGGCCAAACGGCCTTTATTTATAATGAATAAAAATCTATTTTTACCCACCATGAGCCTACATATTATTATTATCATCTATATCCCTCATATCAACCGTATACCCACTATTATTATGATCAGTTGGACCATTAATTTCATCCTAATATTTCCTGATCGGATTTATCATGTATATCTGCCAGATCTGTATCTGGCCAGTAAACCCAAATTAAGGAGGTCATGAGGTACATGTCTCCTGCAGGTCACGTTTCCGGTTTCACAATGGCATGGTATGAAAAATGATTAGAGGTCACAAGGAGTAATAAGATCAAATTAGCTTGCATTAAAATTTTCGTAACTTCTACCATAAGTAACCATAAAAATTATGTTTTAGAACTTACGCAGTACGCATAGTGGTTGAAGTTTAGTTAGTATAGAGTTATTATGATTTCTGTTGCTATGATATTGAAAACTTTTTATAAAACTTAACTTGTTTATTACCATGGTAATGAGTTAGCATTGGAATTTTCGTGATTTCTACGATATAAAACTAGTTATTGCAGTATAAACAGTAGTTGAGTTAGTGTTGGAATTATTGCTAAAAAATTCAGTTACAAAACTTAATATTTTGGTAACCATGGTATGTGATTAAGGTTAAGTTAGTTTGCATTGGAATTATCATGGCTGCAAAAAATTCTGTTACAAAATTATTCACTAATGTGGTACACTTGGTGGTCAATATTGAGTTTATTTAAATTATTATAAATTTTATTATAAGTCACTATAAAACTTCTGTTATAGAACTTGTGGTGACTCTGGTGACCACGGTATGTTTATTATGGCTTCTACTATGAGTTACGAATTTACTTTATGATGTGATAACACAATGGTTAATTAATCTTGAGTTAATATTGATATTTTGTTACAGAACTTGCTATTCTGGTGACTACCGTATGTAGTTAAGGTTGAGTTGGTTTGCATTGAAGTTACCGTGACTTCTACCATGAGCTACTGTAAAAAAGTTATGTTATAAAAACATATCATTCTAGTGACACATAATATGTAGTTAAGTGGTTTGTTTGTATCGGATTTGTCATGATTTCTATTGTTACTGTTACTTTATTATGTAGTAAAGTTTTTAGTTTATATTAGAAATATCATGATTTCTATTGTAAGTTATTGTAAGCAATTCTATTATAAAGCTTACTCGCTATTTTATTAACCACAATCTAAATGTGATCAAGGTGGTTAGAGTTTAAATAACTAAGGACCATTTTTTGGATCGTAGGCTGACCATAATTTTTGAGACTAATAACCAAATTGATCAGGGATTATCCTTAATGATTAGTCAATAGGTGGCATATAAGGCACCAAAGCTTATTATTACTTTTGACCATAGAAGTTTTAAAATTCTGTTCAGAGCTCGCTATTCTAGTAACCGCAATGTGCGGTTATGATGAATTGGTTTGTATTGTGATTTCTATTGCGAGTTACTACTGTACAATAAAAAATTGATACAAAATTACCCAATTGGTCAAAGTTAGTTTGCATTTAAATTATTATATTTCAAACAAAATGTTAAATGGCACAATCCCAAATGATCTGATTCCTTTCTTAATATAGTTATGTATGTTGTGAAAGTCTATAGGGCCCGATCTTACCATGTTTGATTTTTTTTATTATTTCTGTCAAATCGTTTATTTTTAAAAAATAATTCCATATATAGTGTTCGACAGCTATTATGTAACTCGAAACGTCCCGAGACATCATAATTACCTTATAGTATAGAACATTTCGCACCGACTCTATTAGTGGCATTAGTGGCACTAGTGGCATTAATTCCACTAATGACCTTAATATCACTAGTGGAATTAATATAATGCCACTCGTCATTCAGTTCACCTTCGAAGCCTGTATTCCAATAAGACTGTAATAAGTATAAAAGTGATGCCTTGTCACGTTGAATAAAAAAAAACAACTCAGTTGAGTTATAACCTTCGAAATCAGAGTAAAAGTGTTATCTCAAAAGTAGTATTCATTTGTAGCCAAACTTGGTTCTTAATCAAAATCGTTATACCTACATTATCCTCCAAAAATTTATCATTATTTTCGTAAATCGTTCGTCGTAATTTCGTGTCCGATAAATAATTGGGGAATTTGCATGTAAGGCCAGAAAATGAAAATAATTATAAATAAGAACCCGGAGTAAAAATAATTACATATAAAGGCCCATTTCTGGAAATTTTGTATAATTAAGAGTCAAAGTAACTATGCGTTATTGGCTCTTTGAACGTCACTGCATATATACTACTTTATACATTTTATGTTTTATACTCTTTTTAATGAACCTTTCTTTTAACCAAGATAAGTTGACTAGGTTAAGCACGATATTTATCAATATCATAATGTTTATTTGGTTCTAAAACTAATAAATCTATCCAATAGTCATAAAACATGAATCATATTTTGTGAAGGTTACTACGCGTTAATCGAAGATATTCCCTATGAAAAAAGTGGTCCGGGCGGTGCTACAGTTTAGCACGGTGATGTCCGTAATGGCACGTGTACTGTGGGGGTGGCAATCAATTAATCGACAATCACTTCACCGACCTAACATTTCACCGACAATTATTCACCGACAAATTCATTTTACCGACAGTTTATTTCACCGAAACTCATTTCACCGACAAAGTAATTCTGGTCATTGTCGTTAGGGTCAGGGTAGAATTAGGTAGAATTAGGGCTAAAGTTAGTGTGCTTTTTGAAAAAAACTTGTCGGTGAAATGAACTTCGGTGAAACCAACTGTCGGTAAAATGAACTTGTCAGTGAGTATTTGTCGGTGAAATGTTATGTCTGTGAAGTGCCCTATAAGAAAAATGGACTGTAAAGGTACGGGTTGGCTGAGTAAAGGCACGGGTTTTGGTGGCACGGATTAAACCCGTATTTGGTACGTAGGAGGCTTGGATTGGCACGGATTTTTGGCCCGTGGTGGACCGCAAAATGGACCGTTAATGGCTCGGGTTTTGCAACACTTTACTAGTCCAAATGGCACGGGATTTGGCCAGGTAATTAACGTGAATTAACGTGTGATAAAAAAAAAATATACATACAAGTACATTACATAAATTTATATCAACAATCAATACAATATAAACAAACTAACAACTGCTCATGTATCAAAATTTTGCAAGGAATTTTTTTTGTTAAGACACCCAGAGCAGTTTCATTAGTGAAATTATGAGATATCGCAATTTTTTTAAAAAAAATCGTATATTGGTCTTTCGCTCTTCGTGAAACGAGCCAACACGTACCACCTTCGACACGTATCATTCCGTGAAATGAAGGTGCCATTACGTATGACGTGCCATAACGTGCCACCTACCCCGTACCACTTTTTACCGTGATATTCCGTCAACAGCTCTATACGTACCACTCCGACCGTGCCATTCCGTGGATTCCAGACACAACCCGTACCACACCCCGGGCCACTTTTTTTATAGGGTGATTGTCGGCGAAATAATACGAACCCGTACTGTGGCACGTATATGTACGCCACACGGAATGGCACGTGTTTAAAATGATATGTATCGGCACATTGTGTATGTCTAGATTGGCACGTGTAAGATTTTTATACGTATTCAGGGTGACACGTATAGGCTCGTTAGTTGGAAGTACACGTATTAAATGGCACGTGCCAATAAAATCGCAGGATCAGGCGTAACGCGAAAATTCAAAACAAATGACTTTTTTAAAAAAATCGTCTGTACCTCAAAATCTCGTCTATGGAAATGCTCTTTAATTCCTAAAAAAAAAATTCCTTACAAAATTTTGCTATAGACACATTTTTTACCACCCCTTCGCAATTATATCGTACTCTAACTAAACCGAATTCATTCTTGCTTAGAACTTGCAAGAAATATATGCACGTGAACTTACGTGTGCCTCGACCCGTGCCAAAACCCGTGAATTTTGGCTTAGTAAAGTACAGCAAAACCCGGTCAATTTACGGTCCAAAATGTCCGGGCAGACGTCCAATTCGGTCCATTTTAGTTCAAAATGTCCGGGCAGACGTCCAATTCGGTCCATTTTAGTTGTGCCAACACGGAACTCACACGTATAGATGGCGGTGAAGTTACTTTACTTAATGAAAATTTTTTGTTGAAATTGTTGAAATTATTTGATATTAAAATTGGTGAAATTGGTGAAATTAATTTTTTACTATTAAAAATTAATTTAAATTATATAAAATATTAATTAAAACTAAACTCAATCAAATACAATAGTTGTTTTATAATTAATTTTAAAAATATTAAAAATGTTGAAATTTTTGTTGAAATTATTGTTGAAATTAAAAAAATTAAAATGAATTTCACCGCCATCTACATTCACACCATTTCTCTGGCCATTCCACAGATCACCGTGCATTTCCGTAGAAACACGTGCATATCCGGATGGATTTTTTATAGGGATTTGGAACCACAATGACTCATTTATATTCGTAGAGAAAGTTAAATTACTTACTTTTGAAAATTGGCTGAGTAGTTAAATTTTTACATGCAAGACGCTGAGTAAAAAGTAATATGCTTAACTGCCAAAAGAAAATTATATCTATGTAATTTCAAATGTTAAAACCTTATGTTAAATCCAATTTTTACGATAATTTGGGCCCTTAATTGTAATATTTTTCAAAATTTGGGCCCTTATATGTAATTATTTTCACTTTGGGCCCTTATGTGTAATTATTTCGTTTTCCGGGCCATTATATGTAAATTCCCTTAAATTTTTACTCATATTATAAATTATTTGGATGATAATATCAGTTACGTTACTAACTTTCATTTAAACTCAAAGCCTAATACATAAGGCCCAACCCTATGAAACGTCGTCGTTTTATTACTAGTTCATAAGAATGTTTTTAAACTTTAGACTAGGCATTGATATTACCGGTACATAATATTTAATAAAAGACGTTATAATAAACTTAATTTAAATCCTATATAATACAATATCTAGTCTAAATCAAAAAAAAAGAATAAGAATAAAAAAAAAAAAAATCAGAAAATCAGAAATTAGAACTTGGAAATCAGAAATCAGAAATCGATTGTTTTTAAATTGCAATAATAGGTGGAACTAAAAACAACAAATTATGCTTACAAATATGTTTATTCGTAAAAATTTATTTACTATTACGCTAATTATTGGTGTTCTTTGTTCTATTATTGCGGTTTGCAAAAATATGTGAAATATGCTGATCAAAAAATAAGATTCTGATTTCCGATTTCTTTTAGACCTTTAAATTGCATATTCATCATTTTGTAATATATTTGACTGAACATTTTGTAGAAATGCTGTAGGAGTTGTAGTTTCATTACTTTGTAACATAACTTTTGTAAGAATATTATTTGCGCATTCATCATTTTACAAAGAATTTGAATATTGTTTCTCTTTTAGCCGATAAAATTTACTACTGCGTTATGAGTGAAAGAAATTTAAGAGTTGTGCCAAATTCAATCTTATAAAAAATATTGCATGATTCTAGCAAATTAATTTGTTTATTACTGAAAGAATCATGAAATTTCAATGTTAAAGTTGCTCAAAAAAGTTAATTTGAGCATCCAAAACATGCTCCGGGATATAATTTTTGATCTTTCGAAAAGTTTTTCTTTTCTTTCTTTTTTTTAAAAAAATATATATGTATACTATATAAATATATACGTAAGTCTATATATAAATATTAGTTGCGTCATTAGAAGTAATGTTAAAGAAATCAGAAATCAGAATCATCGATTTTTTTTTTATGATCTGCAAATTTTTCACATAATTTTGCAAACCGCAATAATAAAATATGTTCACAAATCTACAGAAATATGTATTGTATCTATACTACAAGGAAAGGATGGGGGATAAAAAAATTTTCAGGTGCCGAATAACCCTTTCATTAGAATGGCTGTGCCGAATAACCTACGGTGACGATGGTGATGTTTCAGGAACAGGTTTCTACCTAACAGGTTTTTGCATTTTTTTTGTTCATTCATATATGCACGATTGCATTTCACATGCAGTGAATGACATAACGATAAATATTTCACATGACATATACTGAGAAATTGTAGCATATTTCAGTATAAGCTGAGACGGGAACTGCTCCCAATAATTGTTCCAGTATTGCTGCCATCAGCTGAATTCGTGATGCCAGTGGTCTCCCACACTGCATTAAGCAGGTTGACTTTTGAGTTGAAGCTTTAAAGTGCCACAAAATGGCAGGACTCTATATGGGTTGGGAGAGTTTGGCAGATTGGCTAATGTATCGAATAGCGTGTACAGGGTATCACATAAAATTACCCGGAAAATCATCTTCCAAATTCGTACAAATTGAACCATGAAGAAAACCGAACATCGGAAACTTGAAAATCGAACCGTAACACTAATCTGGCTGGTACAGAAATCGGCGTAACT
>QKWP01001464.1:4423-38927 GCA_003550325.1 Gigaspora rosea
TATAATCTGGGAAGATTATACTTTTTAAATATTTGCACAGATTTTTTGCTAAAAATCTGCGAAGAACTGCAAAAATCTAAATTTTGAAGATCTTTGTAATTTTTTAAACAAGATTCTGCACTTATTTGATAAATTTGAAGATCACTACAGATTATTAATGTTTTTATTTTCCCGATTCTATTATAATCTGCGAATATTATACTTTTTAAATATTTTCACAGATTTTTGGCAAAAAATCTGCGAAGAAATGCAAAAATCTAAATTTTGAAAATCTTTGCAATTTTTTAAACAAAATTCTGCACTTATTTGATAAATTTGAACATTACTGCAGATTATTAATGTTTTTATTTTCCTGATGTAGTTAGGAGTTAGGGTTAGGGCTTGACTTATAAATAAAATTGTCTTCCCGACTTTTTTATTAATACTCCTAGACAGGCTTAGATACTCGTTTTTTATATTTTCAGCGTTTTTCACTTTTTTTCTTTGTTTTTGTCTTGTCGGGCTGATCCGTAAAGATCAAATATTACAATTTGATTGGCTTTATATCACATGAATGCACCGGCTTTAGACAACCCCATTTATAGTAAGGCTGTGACTCGATGAAGTCGAAAGAGTCAATGGAGTCGAAAAACTCAATAGAGTCAAAAGAGTCCATAGACTCAATCAAATCCATCGAATTGATTTTAGTCTGTAATAAAAAGTATATAAGGGCCGTAAGTTCATCGAAGGAAACAGTAGTTCACAACTATTGAGAACAGTTCCAATAAGTTCAAAGTAGTTCTATTTAGTCCTAGTTAGTTTAAGTTTCAGTTAGTAACCTTCGAAATTAGAGTAGAAGTATTAACTATAGAACTTCTTATTTCCTTTGTACTATTTTCTTTTATTAAATAAAAACGTATACTTATATTGTCCTATAAGAAAATTCATATTCTTGTAAAATTGTTTATCGTAATAGCCTTCTTGTTCCTGTGACCCCTATTGTCGACTGATCATTAATCTCTGTACTCAAGCTACCTCAGCCCCAATTCTTGTAATTTCCCGTGATGATTGTTATGAGAATTAATGATTGAAATTCGGTATTGGAATCTTCTAAACTACAATAAAGGGAGACTACAAAGAGTAGTAAAGAATAAATATACCACATACAAGAATATAAGAAGAATAATAGAGATACTTATTCTAATCCTAGCTTCGCTATAACAAGACTCTCCGAACCTTGAGGCTCAGACCAAGTCTTTCCACACCTCTTTTTGTCTGCCAGATTAAGGTTTAAAAGTCTTGATGTATACTTAAATAGAGTTTTATTTAAGTACAAGAGTAGTTAGTGATTATAATAGTAAATTCCTGTAAATCACAACTTCACATTGTACACCCACACCACTCTCAGGCTAAACTAGATTTAGAAGATCCAGAAGAGCTAAAGAGGGTTTGCAGGATGTCATGTGATAGTATAGAGTAGGTATGATAATATCTCTATGAGTAGTTGTAGATAGGACCGGGAAAACTATATATAAGGTCCCTGCTTCACTATAATTTGAAGAGTACTTTAAATTATATAAATATCTCCGCTAGCAGGCATAGGACATGTTCCCTTGAAATAGTTCCAAATGCTTTCTACAATTAAATTTTTAAAAAAACATATGAATTTACTATATAACTTTGAGCTAAGATCTTCTTCAATCTAACTTATTAACTTAAAATTAAATTTTACAATTATATAGAACAAAAAAAGAAGAAAAAATTGAGCTTAAAAACCAAGTTAAAATTTTGTTATTTTTGTACAATTTCAAAATGTAACTTCGTCAAAAACAAATATTACTAATTTTAAATTAGCAATTATATGTAAAATTATGCTCTGAACAAATTTACTTAGGCGTCAGAAGTAGGTTACCTTGAAAGAAAAATAGGTTATCTATGTACTAAAGTTAAAATTTTTGAGTTTTCAATATAAAACTTTTTTTTTGATTAGGTAACCTTACTTCAGGCCCTTAAGCAAAGTTGTTCAGCACGTGATTCTACTTAGTCTAAAGCTGCTGCACGTTTTTTCAGACCTTCTACTAAGTGAAAAATAGGTTTAAAGTTCAAAAAAAATTGTATAATTTTACATATAATTGCTGATTTAAATTAATAAATATTGTGGCGATGTAGGGAAGTTGGTAAGTTGTCACCCCCCAAGTGGCAGGTCTAGAGTTCAAATCCCACTGGCAACGCTTTTGAAAAATAGACCTGTGTTCTGGTAACTGTGTTTTGTTGATCAGTTGGGTACACTACCTGTAGTCCTTGGTTACCATCTTGAATAGGAGCTTTCGGGCGAAATTGTATCTCATTTCACTGACAAATCCAAGGAACCGGAGAAACAGAAACCCATTTGGAAAGTCCCGAGTGGAGAGGTAGCTAGACTTTCAACGGTACTGGGTAAAAGGATCTTAGCGGTGACTGACCAGAAAATTGGATAGGCAAGAGCCTCTATGGCAAAGGGGGACCACCAACCTGGCCGCCGGAGTTGTACCGGAGGAAAAGGTCATGTGTTATAGAAGCATGAACCAAGGAAAGGGAGACCTTAGGCACCTAAAGCCTGGCAGACTGATCCTTTCGGGCCAACTGGATTGGTAGTCTGGGATAACTGGGGAAAAGGATCCAAATAGTGACTAACCGGGTACTGGGGTCTAGTAGACAGGTATCACTCTACCAGTTTACCACAAGGGCAAATGCCCTCCAATAGGTGTTTGGCTAAAGCCTCAGGATACTTTCACAGCGAATTACTCGTGAAAGGGTATATTGGAAGGAACATTGAACATGGGTAGAAGCCAGAGAGTTTAAATAGGCAATCCCCTAGTTGGATTGCAGGTATAGCATCTAGTGTAGAACCTTCGGGTGGACTACTTAAATTAGACAACCAAAAGTTGTATGTGTGGCTAGTTGTACTCTCGTTATACAAATGTAATATGTGGCACAGTCATATTGACCGGGCTAACCCGCTTGCACCAATAAAGTGCTAGGGTACCTAAGTGGTCACCTTAATATTAAAAAAAAAAATTAATAAATATTTGTTTTTGACTAAGTTACATTTTGAAATTGTACAAAAATAACAAAATTTTAACTTGGTTTTTAAGCTCAATTTTTCTTCTTTTCTTGTTCTATATAATTGTAAAATTTAATTTTAAGTTAATAAGTTAGATTGAAGAAGTTCTTAGCTCAAAGTTAAATAGTAAATTCATATATTTTTTTAAAATTTTAATTATAAAAAGCAATGAAGGGGAAATGTCCTATGCCTGCTAGTAAAAATTATAGGTAGGATGATTCGCAACAATAGTAATTTGCTTATGAAGATCTTTTTTTGGGTTTATTACCATATTTGGATAAAAATTAGTCAAATAGCCAATCATATTGCGATTTGCATAGATATGTATTTTGGATTTTTTTGGTGGGGACCTTACATATAGTTTTCCTGGTCCTTTGTAGATACATGGGCATGTACAGTAAGCAGATATGTACACCCTAGGCCATGTAAAAAAAAAAGAAAGAAAAAAGAAGAGAAAAGAGGAAGGAGAAAAGAAGTAGTGGTATACAGATATGGGTATATTTTATATCTAAGATGGTACGATTCTTATCAACAATCCTATACTGTATTATGTCATTGCATTAAGAGGATGTGACTGTAGTTGTAAAGGTTGGTCACGACTATTGTGTGCGAGGAAGGAGCACACAACGAGACAAGCAATAATAATGATCTGCTTGTGAACGAAGTTACAAAGTGGATATTTATTGCAAGACACTGGACTTCCATGTGATAGCAGATCACAGACAAAATGGTATTTGAGTAACCTAATAATCTGCACTGTTCTTATTGTTCTTTGAGTTTTCTGCTCGATATTGTGTCCAGCTGTCCCTCCACCATGCCCAAAAAGAAAAAAAAGAAGGAAGAAGGAGAAAATGAAGAGAGGGGTAAGGGAAAGGGGGGCAATGAATTATGGCAGAGTTATTGGACTTTTTCTGCCAAGAAAAAACAAACAAAGAGATCGAAGAACTATGCTTGAAAAGGTCTGCTCACGTGATATCCTGCAGATTGTTCCGCACCCTATCCCTATTGTATTACGTCGTTGCATTAAGAGAACATAACTGTAGCTGTAAAGGTTGATCATAACTGTTGTGTGCAGAAAGGGGCACACATGAGACAAGCAATAATAATCAATTTTTCAATCTAATCTTGAAATTTTTTATTATATTATATTGGTAAAGGGGTGGCATTTTTGCTTTGCAATGCGCTTAGGTAATATTTGTACATATGTGTGCATTATATAAAGACTATGTCCTGTATTTTATTTTTTTCACATGAATTTTATTTTAAAATAAGATGTAAATATTTGCGATCATGATTAATATAATAAGTAAAGATTCTATGCTGACAAGTTTTTTTATATATGTTGTGCATTAGAGTGATCATTTACGATTAATATAGTGAGTAGGCTCTGCTAATAAGTTGCATGTGTACAAGATTTTTTCATATATGTTAGTTGATTATGATGACTCAGTAGATGATATCTGTAAATATAGTTTGAAAAAAGATTATTTTAAAAAACAATTTTGCCTGGCCAGCTTGTTTCTGGTATATCTCTGATTAGTTATTTATCTTTTCGATTTGTTTACTTCTTCAAATGACAAAAAAAAGACCACCAGGGCAAGTGTAAAGTTTAATTCTTTTCACTTTAATTATGGTTTTCAAGAGAATTTATGTATGATTAACTGTAATCATTGATTTGTTCAATAAATACCAGGGTGAATAGTGAATGCAAAGTTTAATTTTGTTCATTTTAATGATTATTTTTCAGGAGGATGTATGATTAACTATTGTTCAATAAATTACTAGAGTAAATATGAAGTTGAATTCTGTTCATTTTAATGATTGTGTTTTAGACAATATATAATTAACATAATATATATTTCTATATTTTTTAAATTGGTTATCAGTTATACACAGAGGTAATCCAAATTTATCAATAAAGATTTTGTGAAATCAATATAGTGTACTTTGAAAAAGGTTTGTTTTGTCTCTCATTACAGGATAAATTATTACTATAAAGAAACATATTGGTATTGCCCTTCTGCTATCGAGCAAATTACGCAGTTGTTTATAGAATTGTGCAACATTCTCTTTTTCATTTTTATTCATTTTTCTTTTCTATATTATGACTGTAGTTCTGACAGGCCATAAAGTATCATTGTTTTGTATATTTCTTAGCTTACAATCTTAACGAATCTCACTGTCTACTCTTATTTATAACTGGGAGGGATCGATATAACCAGAACGAAAGCCTGTTCACCATTATTTTTCACTTACTAAATATACTATGATCATTGTATCATAATTAATCAAGTAATCAGTTACCTCATACATACTGTCTAAGAATATTACTAATTACCTATTTATCTTATACTCACGTTTTATCAGCCAACTGATCATCATGTGATCATAACCGGGTCTGTCACATGTTTGTTCAAATGACACACAAAAGCTGCCTCGATACTTACATATTGAGCAGCTATTTGATGGACTATATCTTATATTTCATGTAATCGTACTGTTGTATCTAAAGTAACGGTTTATTTAAAGCAGCTATTAAAGTAGCTCTTGGCTAAAATTAAGCCCCAAAAATTAGATTTTCATGCTACTTTAAATAGATCACTACTTTAGATGCAACGCTATCATGCAATGATTACGTTTTTAAATACACTGATAAGAAATATTATTGTACTTTGCAAAAAGATGTGAACACTGCTGATCATTTTTTCATGTGAGAATTAGAGGTTTTATTGATTTTTTGAGATTTTAAGAAATTAACCGATTTCAAAGAAATATAAACATAACCAATTGAAAATATAAAGTAACAGACAATCTGGAATCTTAGTGATTCTCAACCATCTTCATCACTAAATCACATGTTCACATCTTTTTGCAAAATGCTATAAAGTATACACACTTAAAATTGAATAATAAAATTGGCAAACCAGAATTGAAGTATTCTGGTGACATATTTACTGATTTTTATTACCGTTATTGATGATCAATTGATGCATCAAATAATGACGACATA
This sequence comes from Gigaspora rosea, assembly GCA_003550325.1. Lineage (NCBI taxonomy): Eukaryota > Fungi > Glomeromycota > Glomeromycetes > Diversisporales > Gigasporaceae > Gigaspora > Gigaspora rosea. Next base: position 10,516 of record QKWP01001464.1, read on the forward strand.
ATGCAAATGGTCAAAACTTTGCATGATCACAGGAATGATATAATAATTACTTGAATATAATTGTTCAACCGTGATAAAATCGTCATAATTACTGTTAGTTTTCCTACGTTCAGGTCACATTTTTCAGATTTGAACAATCAAAAATATTAAAGCGAACAGACCCAGGATTGAAGTAAAGCGATGAGAAATTTAGCAGATCAGTATGGTACCAGTATAGCATTGATTAGTTTTTGCAAATCAGTACATACAGGTGAGCAGATATAGTACACCACGAATTTTTAAAATCTGACTGATGTTATAATTATTCATACTATATGATCTGCTATAACCTCTCAATACACAATACTGTATAATTTGATACTTTCGTGATTAAACAATTGTTAATAATTTGAATTGTGATGACATTCTTGCTCATTGACATATTAGTTTAATATTTTAATCACGAGTTTAAATAAACAATCAAAAAGCATTAAAGCACAATAACTTGATTATATTGCTATATTAGTTTTAGCACGCTAATCACATTTTGATGATTTTATTGGTTGGTAAATCGGCATAAAACTATGAACTGCAAGAATTGCTGAGAAAATTAGTGATTTTCAGTCTGGGCGGCAAAATTCTGACCAAAAATTTACACAAATAAAATATCTAGAAATCAATCATTTAAATATTTGGTGGAATGTAATTATTCTTGATACTGTATTTGCTAATATATTTACTATTTTTTTACTAAACATGTTTTTATCTATTGCGGAGCAATTGTTCTTGTTCTTGTACTTGTTCTTGCACTTATTCTTGCACTTGTTCTTGAGACATTATACAAAATGATTTCAAATCTGTGAAATATTTAATTGACTTTCTAGCCCAAAATAGTTTATAAATATTTGGTAATCAAACAACAAAAGTAAATTTGCAAACTCACATTTCACAATTTTAAGAGTTGTTTAAGGGTGTTATAATGATTACTCAAATGTTATAATTACTCAACCATGAATTATTGGGGTGTGCTGTGCACTATATAAATCAAAACTATATGTGGTATCATATAAAAATCAAATATCAGAGATTTTTCATGTAACAAACAATCAATGATTTTATTTTTTAATAAGGTTTAAGGATTTATTTAATTGATTAATAATTTATTGATAATGTTTAATGATTTATTTGATATTATCGATATATAATTTATTTACTAAAATATAGTGATATAAAAATACATACAATATATAACATTTAATTAATATATTGTTAAAAAGATCTGAAGCGATATCTGGCCCAAATTGTGATAAACATATTTCTTGAAGTGGTACTTTTTTTTGATTTGTTCGTGTTTCTTTTAATCTTTCCAATAAATTTTCTTTATCGATTTTGCTTAAGGACAAACGAAGCTTGGATTGTTTCACTAATAATAATATGTTAGGGTACATTTTTATATCTAATTTGTTGAAGAGGCCTTTCACTTGTTGTTGGTGGATAATTATGAAATAGATTCTAGTTTTTATAAAATGATATAGTCTAGGAAAGTTATGGATATGTAATTCATCATTTACACAAAATTCTTCAAATTCACAAAAAAAATTATTGTCTTGCAACAGCAATTCATATAAGCCCAAACTATCAGTTTTTCCATTCCTTAAATCATCTTCCAGTTCCTCTGCAAACCATAATTCTAAATCATTTGGTAATCTAGCCCAAGGCTTTTTTAAGACAATGCGATAAAAGCTAAAAGCGAAAGATCTAGCATTATTGCTATCAAGATGACAAACAGCCAATAGTAAATAGAGCCAAGGTGCAAACCATTTTTCAAAATGATCCAACGCTTTATTAATTCCTTTTTCCAAATCCTCAAATAATACTCTAAACACCTCACTAGGCAAAGTCTCCAATACTTCTAATAATTCGTCAGCAAAAAACATTTTAGCTACCTCTTGAAGAAACCTATACTATTCACAGACTTTTTCGGGCATTTCGTGAGCCCGCTAACCTGAAGGTAAATTAATAAATTGATTATTTTGATAAATACGTAGAATTTTGTCTTGTCCAATCATAAATTGTGTTAATGGTTCGTAAAAATGCTCAGCAAAGTTAATCAAACATTTTATTTGAATATTCAATTTAGAATTAAAAGCCAAGATTGAAACAAACACCAACCATTATAATATTGTTTTGAGGTATTATAATTCTTCAGTTCATTAACAAACCAGTTAGCGAACTTAACATGTGCTGTTTGTCGATCAATAAATTGTTTTGCTATTCGTAGTTCATAACCCCAATGGGAACGAAGTGGCAACTAATATTGGTTATAATGATATTCCAATACACTATCGTATCCCTTACTTTGTAGAGGTTCGCAGGCAAATTTGCCTGTATAATTACTATAAATATACCTCTGATCTAGTTTTTTAATCATTTAAGATATTTAAATAAAATTTGGTATTATAATATTTAAGAGCAAGGATTATATTTTTGAATTATTTAAACTTATATTATAAGACAAAAAGTTTATATTGCTTATAAGCTGAAAATAAAAATTTTAAAGAAATTTTTTAACCAAAAAAATATTTTACAATATCTTAGCGAATTCTTTAAATATTGGTTTTAAAAATATAGTTTCTTATACAACTTTGTAGTTTATATAAAGGATGACAACTTTTATTATTTGACTTTAAATGATTTACTTGTAAAAATTAGGACTTGTATTAGAAGTAAAAATTTTTTTTATAGACGGGAACATATAAAATTTGAGAAAACCAAAAGAAAAAATTCTATAGTAAAAGTTCCAAAACACAAACTTTAAACTTTTATTACACCAAAGTTTTTTAATAATTTTAAAAAAATTTTATAATAAAGTTGATAAAACAGAACTAATATAATATTTTTTACTTAGAAAGTATATAGCTAAAATTAATATTTAAGGTTTTATTTAAAAAATTAAAATTTTAAAATTTTTGTAGGCAAATATGCCTGCATAACAAATTAAGGGATAAGTCTTTAATTATTTAAAATTAAATTAGATGTCTTGTCTTTGTTGCTAGAATCATAACCATCATATAATTTCCAAGCCAACTATAATAAATTATACGGATATGGTTTTCTTAAGAATCCAGTACTGTTAGCGAGTGCACCAAATGCTTTTTGCTCAAAGTGGTTCATATTAATTTGAATAATATGGAGCCCACAACCAATTCGCAAAGAATTTTCATTAGTTTTTTTGTTAAATAGAGCAACGGCACCTTTCTTATCACCTGACATATATGATGTATTATCTGTCGTCAATATTGTGCACTTTTTAATATCCAAATTATATTCTTGGATATGCTTTATTACAACATCCGATGTCGTATTTGCATTACATTTAATAACATGTTGCAATTGTGCAACTATTACACTAGGCAGTTGATCATTTTCATTCCAATATTGATAGCAAAGAATTAAATTTTTTATTTGTCCTTGCGTTGATTCATCAATCATAATTCCAAATGTTAAAGCATTTCTAATTTGATAAATTTGTTCTTTAAATTGTGACTCTGAAACGTCTTGGTGCCATGTTCGTAAAGTTGATGTCGATAACCAATCCCAAGGTGGTTCTCCTACTAGAAATTCATAAACTAGCCGCATGCATTCAACAGTTGAATGTAGTGAAATCTGACCAACTTGCAAAACGTTTGTAGCAAGCCAAATAGTATTTGATAAATAACATTTTTTATTAGGGTTAAAAATTGTTTTAACTTTCTTACGAAATTTTTCATTAGTAATTTGGTGAGATCGTTGAACTAACAAACGAATTTCAGCTATATGTTTGGATTTTTGATCACATGAATATTGAGCTTTCACTCCAAGTAATTGAGTTCATTTGAGAAGTTCTTAATTTTTTTGACTAAGTTTTTTATTTTTTTTTCAAGTCTCAGATTTGAATCTTGTAATGAACAATAATCTGACTTGGATTTATAAAGACTTTGAACTATGTAATTATATGACTTTTTTTGCAAGTACGGTGAAATTAATTTTCCCTTGTTTGGACCCTTCAGATATCGTATAATAGAAATAAGATTATTTGCAGAAGGTAATTCTTCCTTAGATAACTGCCATATGGTTGAAATTAATTGGGTTCTTTGTGAACATTCGGGTTCCTCTTCAATTGATGCTTCTTGTTCCTTGAGTTGTTTTTGATGTTTTTTAAAACATGCATTTTTTAAATGAAACCGGCATTTATATAACTTATAAATGCCCATGTTTTTTGGGTTTATTTAGATGCACTGTTCTAACGGCACATAATTCCAAAGTGATATTTTGAGAAAATTAATAATAGGTTCTATAGAACAAAGCTATAGAATGAAATTTCTGCTTTGATAAAAAAAAGCTTACCAATTAATTTAAAAGTTGCACAAACAACCAAAAAAATCGTGTAATTCAAATATGTGTGAGAAAAAAAATCTCTCATAAATAATTTAAAAAAAGACTCTATAGCTTTATAATTGTGATAAGAAAGAGTCGATTTATAATAAAATTTTTGACAGAAAGAAAAAATTACAATTAGTGCATCTAAAAAAAGTGTGACACCAATTTTATATTACGAACATATTAAATAGTCCATCATTCAACAATTACTTAAAAATTTGTCATAATTGACTTTTATATGATACCATATATAGTTTTGATTTATATAGTGCACCACACACCCCAATGAATTATCTGTTAGTTTTCCCACATTTAGGTCACATTTTTCAGATTCAACCAATCTAAAATGTTAAAGTGAACAGACCCAGAATAAAGGGGTGGCAATCAATTAATCGACAATCACTTCACCGACATAACATTTCACTGACAATTATTCACCGACAAGTTCTTTTTACCAACAGTTTATTTTATCAAAGCTCATTTCACCGACAAAGTAATTCTGGTCATTGTCGTTAGGGTCAGGGTAGAATTAGAAAGAATTAGGCCTAAGGTTAGTGTGCTTTTTGAAAAAAAACTTGTCAGTAAAATGAACTTCGGTGAAACAAACTGTCGGTAAAATGAACGTGTCGGTGAATATTTGTCAGTAAAATGTTATGTCGGTGAAGTGATTGTTGGCGAAATAATACGAACCCGAATAAAGTATAAAGATTTTCGGATACAACTAATCAAAAATGTTAAAGTGAACAGACCCAGAATTGAAGTATAAAGAAAGATATATAAATTAAAATTGTTCTCTAGTTTATATTGCCCTAATTTTAATTATACAAGTGACCTCATTCGAAAAGCCCCTGTTATGCAAAATACAGGAAACCCAAGGTCATTGCACACAAATTCTGATATAGGCAGAGGCATATGAATTCATATGAACAGGTTGTCCAATCAGAATCAAAAGAGCTACTCCACTTAACTTGCCCGTAAACTATACACTACGTACTTCGTACTCCGTTCCTGGTAATCTTATAAATACAACCTGAATATGATAAAAAAATTTTGGGAGTATAATTAGAGCGATCTAATAATCCGTGCATGCAATTCATATAGCGCACACTAGAATTATAAAATTTTTATATGAAAATCTTTACTGTTTTAGTATAAAGAAAATGTGGTGAATTACAAGTAAGAATCGCAACCAATAAATAAAATGCCTAACGTCAGATCATAAACTTTGCTGGAAACGATTTGCCGCATGTCAACAAAGAAAGATTAGAGAAGTTTAATGCAAAGCTTTAAATACTAACATTAAAAAAGGTAATTCAAAGATTTACACTCGAATATTTAACAGAACTTAATTGGCAAAGTTCACAAAAATTTCATTATTACAAACAATAGTTATTTAGAGTACTGTAAAGAGTAGCATCACATAGTATCACACAACTGCTAGTAAATTAAAAACATGCTAAGCCAGAATAAATGGGCATCGCCATGGGAACAGACAGGATTTTAAGAGATAAGAGGATTTGCAATGACCTTCCGCAAAAAGTAATACTAACCAAATATGGGATAAGATGAGAATCATGGAGAGCACAAATAGCAAAGGCATACAAATAAGATGAAATCATGTGAACAGATTTGTCCAATCAGAATCAAAAGAGCTACATCACTTAACTTGCCTGTAAACCATACACTATGTACTTTGTACTCCATTCCTGGAATAATTAGTAAGTTCAGTTTTAACAATTAGTATCAATAAACTTATAATTTATTTATAATTAAAATTTTTATAAATGTTAGTATTTTAACTTGAAACACCCAAAGTGGATGGGTGATCTAGGGTTAATTATAACATCAGGTAATTAGCCCATAAGTTAACTCATGAGTCACCTACTAGCAGAATTACCAATTCTAACTCAAATTGTAGTCCAAATAATAAAAATTCATTGAAAAAAAGTAATTGCATTCACAAGTTACTTAAAGTTACAGGTAATTAACACAAGAATAGATAGGTAGAATTTATACCTGTGTTCAAATTATCTAAGTAACTCAAGTTAAATATGTCAACAGGGTAATAACTATTACTATTCAGGTTACCCAAATTTAACTGATTTTATCTTAGTTTGTAAGTATGAATATAGTAATGCTTATTAGACTTTGGCTTACCTTAAGTTGCAGATAGAACCGACCATAGTTTATAATTAAGCAATGGAGAATAAACTAACTAAATTATTATTTTTTGACTACATGACTTTTGAAACCACATCACAATACCATGCTCCAATATATAGCTCAAGCCTGAGCCATATTTTTTAAGGGTTGAATTAGAACATCTAAGCAGATAGCTAATTTACTACATATTTATATTTTGTTAGTATAAAGAATATACTGCATAATTATATTAATCTTAGTATTTAATTAATATTATATTCATAATATTTACATAATATTTTATTTGCATTTATTTAGTGCATGAATATAAAAAACATATAACTCAAGTCTTCAAAATAAGTTATTCAAGTCTGTAATTTGTTTATTTTTTTGTGATAATTTAGTGCAGATGTATAATAATTTGAGCTTTAAATCAGATATTCACATTCATAAATATATACAACTTAAATTAATTTTATTCACATTTAGTGTTAATTTAAGTATTTAAGTTTATAGATATTACTATAGCAGTAATAATGTGGCTATACGATAATATATATTACAGTATTATGCAAAAACTTAAGAATCAACTTCTTATTTACGGAGTCTGTTCCAAAATATTTGACTTTTAACAGCCCTTATCCCATGCTCAATAGCACGGGTTCTTGCTAGTACATAGATATGTCAGGTATTAGTTTGCTTAATGGGAGGTTTTTTTTATGCAAATCTTTTCTATTATAGTAATTTTTTGCAAATCTTCCTGTTTTTAGTAATTTTATAATAAACCTGGCCTATCTATGTAAATTTTGGGGTCCTGCTCTACCTATACGATCTCTACCTCTAGGTATACTATAGTGGATTATTTTTAGAGTACCTTTGCACACGGCCATTAATTAAAAGTCTAATGCCTTGTGTATTACTGAAAGCAACCCATGAAATTTAAAAGTAACGTGTAACTACTTTACTGAAAACAAAATTATGTATTGCACTTGTTGCATTTACAGTTTATTTAGTATTATTGGATATGTGGAATTTAGTGAATATATGGGATTTTGGGAATAGGTTAAATTTATGCCATTTATACCACTTGCATATAAGAATAATTTTTTATCATGAATAAAGGCCGTGAAGGACCCTAAAACAGCAAGTTTCATATTGCTTACAACTCCAAAACAAAGTATTTAATTGAACATATAAATTAAAATTAAGTTCCTCAATAATAATCCTTTAAGTAAATTTTCATTGAAATAACCTTTATTATGGATGGGCAAATATAATTAATGTAGTTCAATGGGTGGCGAATTCATGCTACACCTTATTCAGTATTTTTTAGATCAAATTAGTAATTATTGTAAAAAAAACAAAATTCTATTACAAAACTTTACCATCTATTATAGTACACACTGTATGGTTAAATTTGAATAAGTTACTTGAAATTATCTTGACTTCTATCAATATCTGCTGTAAAGAATTCTTATACAGAATTTACTGGCTAACATATGGGCGAAAATATCCAGTTAAACGTGGTCTTATTATTTTACCGACAATCACTTCATTTCATTGACAATTATTCACCGACATTAATTCACCGAAAATTATTCACAATAAGTTCATTTAACCGACAGTTCATTTCACCAAAGCTCATTTACCGTCAAAATTTTTTTTATAAAGCACACTAAATTTAACCTTAATTCTAACCCGACCCTAACGACAATGACCAGAATTACTTTGTCGGTGAAATGAGCTTCGGTGAAATAAACTGACAGTAAAATGAACCTGTATCTTGTATTATAGGTAGACATTAGTGGTGTGATCTGCTTGAATCCGGATAATACGAATGGGTTACACTAAACCAAATCCTTGTCCGTACAGATTGATCATCTATTCGCAGTTTTTTCGCATATTATTAGAACAGATTCACAAAATTATTCTCGCTCAGATTTCATTAATAAACAATTTCTTTATTAAACAAAATAATGATACATGATGGGAGTAGTGCCCAACTTCATCACTTTCCCTTCTGCGATTACATATTGTGCTCATAACAATTTTATTTTCACGTGGATGGACTTACATGACGAAGCATAAATGAGGATCGAAAGTACGGCTCACACAATGATGTGGCGCATTCTATTTGGAAATTAGCAAGTTTGAGACCACTCTAACGATATGACGAGCAGGGTGCTGCTCAGTAACAATTATGTCCATGTGGATATGCTCATATAAATGAGGATTCAACGCTATGTTGTGGCGCAATTTTTGTTTCTATAAAACAGCAAGCTTGAACCAACGTTAATGGTGTAGCGTATTTAACATGATACACTTTGACAGTGCAATGGGTGAGAGTGGGAGAGGTGGGACTAACAAGTGAACAATAAGCTAAGTAAGAAAGCACTGAGCTTCTCAGTTTACATCAACATGTATCTTTGTACTCTTTTTTACATGCAGATCTATATCTTCTTCACATACATAACTATATCTTCTTCACATGCATATCTATAAACTTTATCGTATGCAACTGAAAGCATATCTATAACTTCTATCGCCTATTATCTTTTTCATATAAGCCACAGATCTGATGATCATCTAGATTATAACTCTAGCGTGACTATAGATAGGGCTAGACGTACGAATGTTTCTTTACTATATGCGTAAGTACTTATATTTGTGTACGGATCAAATTGATCATACAAATGCGGATTATTTAGTTTAAGATAAAAACTTTTGTAGCTTGTAAAAATAATATACCTACTGACACTACAGCACTATTAGAATTCGGAAAAAAATATTTAATAAACGTATGCCAAAAATTGTTGAGGTATGCGATCTATATAATAATGAAAGTGCGAAAGGAAATTTTATTGTTTCAATTCTTGACATAATTGGTCGGTTTTTAGTTAAAAATAATGAAAACCAGATATTTTAATAAATTTTTTTTGTGGGATAATATAAATTCAATAGTGAAAATTATTCATACGGGTATTATCGTTTGGGTTATTGGATTAAAAGAGATGAATATAAAACTTTTAAATATTATCAAAATCTGCCGAAATAGATCATTCATACTGAATATTTAGACTTGGACATCGTTTTTAAAAAGGAATTGGTGTTGAAAACAACGAAAAAAAAAACATTCCATTTATTATCAAAAATCTGTTAAGATGAGTCATGTTGCTCAAAAGGAATGAATAATGTATTCATTAATTATCAAAATCCATTGATATGGGAAGTGTTGACGAAATATTTAAAGTTGGGGTCTGTTATGAAAATGGAATTAAAGTTGAAAAGGATGAACATAACGCATTTATTTATTATCAGAAAGCTGCCAAAATGAATAATGTCGATTGGCATATTTTGGAGTTGGAATTGAAAAGATGAACATAAGGCTTATCAAAAATCTGATGATATAAGATTTGTCAATTGAATAGTTAACATTGGATTTTGCTATGAAAATGAATAAGAATTGAAAAAAAATGGACTGAAAGCATTCATTTATTATCAAAAATTCGCAGATATGGGTTATAAAGAAGGAATTGGTGTTACAAAATACGAATGCAAGGCACTCTAACCTTTTTCAAAAATCTGCCGAGATGGGAGATACTTGTACAATGATTAGTCTTGTTACTATTATTGAAACATATTCTCATTAGATACTTGATAAACTTATATTTAACACATAAATACAATACTGGGCAATAATTGTCGAATAACGGTAATTTGCCCTGTATTGGTGCTATCCGGCAATTTATGATTATGATTCATAGGAAGTTATCGACTGAGTTTTTAATTTAAATAAACATGTTTACTTCGTAACACATGAAAAAAATAACAAGAAGAAATAATTTAATGATCATATGAGTTTGCCGGATAATTATTCAATTAGGAAAATTTTGACATCACGACCAGCTAAGTCTTATCAAAATTTATTAGCTTAATTTACTAAAATATCTTTTTTTTTTTTTTGTTGTTTGTTTGTTTGTTTGTTAGCAAGAATTCATAAAATAGGTAATGTGGATTTGCAACCATATATTATGCTGATTGGTTGGATTATCATCGGAGAATTTGATGTCATGTTGCACTTAAATTAATCCATGGATCAAAAGGACATCATGAAGAATTTATAAAAGAGGTAATTAATCGGTAGGTCGGTGAATTATATTAACTTATAAGCTTTAATAACAAGCTGAAGGCATGTTGTGAAATTGTTCTCAAAAGTCCGTCTTTTTTAAAATGTTGTATATCAAAAAAAAACATGCTTAAACGATTACACACTTGCCTTAGAATATGCTACAATATGTTCTTTGTATCAAAACCTTCACTCCATTACAGAATTAAAATGGGAAAATAAATTAAGTTAATCTTGAGGCAATTCATTTTCAAGTTTTATTTACAAAGATTTTGCATAATGATAATATTTTGTAAGATAATTTATATAGCACATATATTACAGATTTAGACTCATTATCAGGAAAATGGGAATAATATTGTTGGTGTTTTACTTTATATCTCACCAGAAGTATTACAAGGTCTAAATCTTACACAAGCTGCTAATATCTACAATTTTGGACCGGCTTTGATAATGATCTTGTAATGAATATTCGTGATAATTGATTTTTGCCTAAGTTTGCAACTAGTACTCCACAGTGTTATATTGAATTAAGTATATAATGTATGGATTCTGATCCAAAAAAAGTCCTAATATTAACGATGCTAAATTGGATCGATCAAGTAAATTCACGAAAATAAAAATTAAAAGACAATTTCTGAATTCGGATGTCTAAATAAATTATTTCAATCACTTTTCAGAAAAAGCTATTACATATATACTAGTAAAATTAAAAAGAATATTGATATCGAATAATTTTATTTAAAAACAGCGATAGTAATAAAGATATGCTTGCGAAAATAATGGGAGCTTACAAAATACGCTAATGCTAAAAACTTTTTTACGGGTAACGCTAGAGTCATGGTTATATCCACTATCATAATTTGATATGTGTCAAGAACGATGGTAATTTTTTTTATTTTTAGAAAGGGTCAGGAAAAATGGGTCAAGTGGGTCAAGAACAATGTTTTTGCATCAAATCTGGTAACACCATGTTATTGTTACACTATCTGCTATATACTTATAAGTTAACTGAATTTGGCAGCAAAGCCGCCTGTATGTGAAACTTCTAGCTTAATATCAATAAATTTACAAATTTGTAAACACCAAAGCAAAAGTTTACTTTTTTTTGTTTATTAATAAAACTATAACAATATTGTTTATTAAATTGTAACACCATATGATTGTCACATTATCTGGTGTATCTAATTATATACAGAATTATAGATTAACTGAATTGACGGCAAAGACGCCCGCATGTGCAATTTCTACAAATATGTAAACGCCAAAACAAGTTTGTTTTTTTTTTTAAATAAAAAAAGTTAAAGTTTAACAGTTAATTTACAATTCAATGTAATATGCTAATCAAACCAATTTTTATATCAAAAATTCACATGGAATTATTATTTTTTTTTTTTGTTAGAAGCAAAAAAGCGGTTCATAATTGAAATTTGAGATATTGATTAGCTATCTATATTTCCTATGTATAAAAGAAATTAATATTAATACTTTATAAATAGTTTAAAAAAGATAATTTCTATTTGTATAATAAAACACGGATTTATATATAGTAACTCAAAAATACTATTTATGAAATAACGCTCTGAGTCCAATAAAAATAATCTACGCAAAATTTTAGTTTGAATTATCTCTAATCCAAACATCAAACTCTAACTCTAATCCAATTTAATTTTTTTAAAATTTTATATTACATTGGCTTACAAATTATACCCGTATTTCATGCACTTGTTGAAATTGGTCTAAAAAATTACTTTAATTAAAAACGAAAATTAAAAAAAAATGAATTTATATTTTTTTATTATTTATTTCTTTTTTATTTCTTTTGTTTATGGTGTAAATATACCAAATGATAATTTTAATTGTCAATCAACTTTAGTTGGTTGTTCTGGATTGTGTCCTGAAGGTCAAAGTTGTATTAAGGGAGCTTTAGGTGAATGTCAATGTGAAGCACGCATATCTGAACCTACACAGACATCAAAACCAGTAATTCCTTTTCCTATAAAACCAAAACCTGAACCTGCAAATCCAAATCCTGCACCATATGATCCTGTGAAGCCAAATCCTGTACCATATGAGCCAAAACCTTTACCAAAAATACCCGAACCAATTCCAGAATAAATAAACTATTTGGTAATTATTAAATATTTTTATATATTTTTATATAAATTTTAATATTTTATATAAATTTTAATATTTTATATAAATTTTAATATTTTATATAAATTTTAATATTTTATATAAATTTTAATATTTTTATTAACTTACTATTTCAGAAAAAAAAATTTAAAAGAGATCTTTTGAATAAAAATAGAAAAAATTTCTTATTATTGATTTTTATTAAAATTTTATAATTTAAATATTTTATTTTATTAATATTATTTTATCAAATATCAATTTAAATTTTTGCTTTTTATTTATTTATTTTAAGATATTATATGATTTATTTACAATATACAATAAAATAATTAAAATTTTAATTATAATAAAACAAATCCTTATAACATTCTCTGCATTGTTTTAAGTTTAAATAATTGATAAGATTATTTTTGTCAGTTTCATTAGATTTTTCCATTCATTTTATTGGCTCTATTTGTTAATTCTTTCATTATCTTTATAGATTCTATTCACTCTATTGGCTTCAGTGGTGTCACGGTGGTGAATAGTATGCGGCATGCTTGCCAACAAATAAGGTTATAAGCGATCGATCGATCAACGTCTTGTGCACGTGATGCACGTAGAGATGAGAAAAATGCGCATTTTATAATAAAATGCGCATGAATGCGCATTAATGCGCATGATATATAAAATACGTATGATACCGCATGATAAAAAAATTTTTTGTAATTTTTATCTTTATTATTGATAATACATCTAAATAAAGATACTACATATTGATTCTTAATCAGATTTTGCCTACATATATAAATTTTTACAAATTAGCTAATTGTAAACTTCATCGTTGCTTATCTCATATAATTTGAGAATATTCTAGCACCTGACCCATGGCTCTGTCACGGGAGCTTTGTATAAAACTTTAAAACCTTAGTTAAAATCTGTAGATTCGCATAATATAATATTCATAAATATGCTGAGTTAATTTGCATTGGATCGTCACAAAGGAATTTTGTTACTGAACATACTATTCTATTAACTACAGTATATGGTTAAAATTTATATGAAATTAGTAGAGCAAACAGGACATTTGTGACTGCGGGATAATTTTATTTTGTTTTGATTGATTCCCAATTACGATGTACAATGTCATGTTTTGCAAGTACAGAATTTGTATTAGTATTCACCAACTATGACACATTTCTTCACAATTATATTTTATCATATCAATTGTTAATGAATTTGAATTGTGATAACATTCTTGATTATAACTTGCTCATCGATATATTAGCTTAACATTTTGATCACGGCTTATATAACTAATCAAAAAGCGTTAAAGTACTAACTTGATTATTTAGCTATATTAGTTTTAGCACACTGATCGCTTTTTGAACATAACCATGATTTTATTTTATTGGTTGGTAGATCGACATAAAACTACGAATCGCTAGAAAATTAGTTGGTTATTAGATAAATCTGGGTGTCAAAAAATTCCAACCAAAATTATTGAAATCAATTATCTAAATATTTGGTTGAATGTTTTTTGATATTTGCGAATATATTCACTATATTTTTTATTAGTCTTATGTTTTATCTATCGCGGGGCATTTGTCGTGTTCTTGCACTTGTTCTTGCATTTGCACTTATTCTTGAACTTGTCAAATTCGGGAACTTTCTTAGCCCAAAATAGTTTGTAAATATTAGGCAATCCATCAACCAAAGTAAATTTTGCAAATACACTTTTCACGAATTTGTGTTGTTTAAGGGCGTTAATAAGGACGCTAAAATAAGATAATAATTACTTGCATGTTACAATAATTACTCGACCATGATAATCGTCATAATTATTTTACGTATTTCTGTTAGTTCTCCGACATTCATCACATTTTTCGGATACTACCAATCAAAAATGTTAAAGCGAACAGCCCAGAATTCAAGTATATAGATAGATAGATTAGAATGTTAATTATATTTATTTCATATTACCAGTACGATCACGTTTCTTGTGTAACATGAAATGTGTGAGGGATGGTTTCCGTTCAACTTTTTTGATGTTCGCTATGCTGATTTTTGAAGAATCCTTTTTTAGTATGGGTAATGGTTTTCGTTTTTCTAATTCAGGCAAGTGTTATGGTGATTTTGAAGACACGGGATGATGACACGTGCAATGTAAATGATAGTTTGGGAATATACTCGTGATTGTGTGTAAATATGTTGTAATCGGTGAATACTTTCAAAAATGACATTTATATGTTGTAACTTGACTATGACTAATAATATGAGATACTATTTTTTTTTGAAATTATTTAATGCATGCGTGATCTGATTTTGAAATGTAAATCTTATAACGAGTAGTAATAAAATATTTACAATATATGAAACTATTTGAGTCCTTGTATTCCTAATAAGGGAGTTATGTGACCGATGTTTGATTGTTTTCGATTGTTATCAGTTATTTGATACCAATAAAATTTTTGGAAAAAAAAGGAACGATTGTATTATTTTGCGTACGTACTTTACTTTGTTTTTTCTGAACATGATTTTTCGTCTTTCATTCACATAAAATGGTTTCGCTAACAACTCGTTTCATCCGTTTTCAATCAATAACCTACGATTGCTTCAAAGACACACGCTCATTTGACAAGCTTATTATAAATTTATAGATAAGTTCTTACCGTATATGTAATATATTTACTAATGCAAATTGATGTCACTGATTATTAATTTTGAAACTCATCATTATGAAGTAACTGGCGTTAACAATATTAATTAAAATTTTATGATGTAAATCTACACTGCTGATCGAATTTTTATATTTTAAAAAATTTGGGATTTTGTTGTTTCATTTTCTCTATTGTTTTTTTCTGAATATAATTTCGTCTTTCATTCAAATAAATGGTTTCGTTTAACAACTAGATTCATCTGGTTTCAATCAATAACCTACGAGTACTTCTAAGACACCATATTTTGCAAATGCTCACTTCACTGACAAGCTTATTATACAGAAGATAAATTTATAGATAAGTTTAGTTCGTGAACTATATATTTTGCTGACAGCTCTTTTCAAAGTAATTCTAGTCAATATAGTAATTAAGAATAAGGCCAATTATATTTGGACTTATTCGTAAAAAATGTCAAAATTTATGGGTTTTGTGTTGAAAGATTAGGCTACCAAAGTTGATTTTTCGTTTTGCATTACATGGAATCTGAAAACATGGTTTATCAGTCAGTCGTCAGTTTTTTTAAAAAAAATAAGCGTTAATAATGTTTTTTTATGATATAAATGAATGTATCTCAAAAAAATTGATATTAATTATTATAAATTAGTAGGCATTTAAAATCAGAAAATGGATGGAGAAATATCGAAACAATTTTGGAATTATTTACATTGATACCGGATTACGATGAATCAGTAACCCACAAGACAATACGTCGTATAACCTACAATGGCTTAGTTGAAAAAGGCATTTAGGTTTAGCGAGTTGATGATTAGGATGTTGGTATAACTTCTACCACTTAAAAAGTGATATTAAATGACCTGGTCATTTGAAAAATTTTTAAATGACCTCAAATGACCTTGAAATGACCGGTCATTATAGGTCATTTGAATTTTGGGTCATTTGCAAATGACTCGTGACCAAATAACTATGGTCATTTGCAAATGACCAGGATCATTTGAAGGTCATTTTGGTTATTAGTAGAGATATGGTAGTCAAAGTTCGTGTAAACTTGATGATTAACATATAATTGCCCAATGTGTTAGTACGATACATGTTAAAGGGTAAGAATTATAATATTCTAGATAGCACGTCAACGTGGCATCTACTTATTTCGTAATACAAACTCCTGGAGAGGAAATAGCCAATCGGAGAGTGCAAAGTTTGACTATTCCAGATCAGCCCGACGAAAAATCCGAACATGCACAAAAGAAGAAAAAAGCGAAAACAATATTTAAATCGATCTTGGTGCAAATGACGGAAATGAAATCTTATATATTGTAAGCATCATTCTAACCCTTTAGTCTCTAACCTTAAGATCTAATCCTAAATTTTTATCTTACGCGCTTAGTTTATTTACAAACTCAGATCCTTTTTGGTTTGTATTACCCACGCAAATAAGTAAAATGTGTCAATGTGTTGAGCTTAGTAGTGTAGAAAGCTCGTTAATGTGCTAGGTAACACATTAACATGCTATATATTAAATTCAAATATATATAAATGAATGAATTTGACTTTAAACGGGAAATTTTTACTAATTTAATTTTAATTAAAAATCTTTTTTTGCAACAAATTTGCACAATACCTATAAACTTTTGATACGTATCATAAAACCTCATTATGTATGAGACCTTCCATGTAAGTATCGCAACTATAAACTAGTTAGACTGACTAAAATCAACAAACTACTCTAACAATAGTAAGGCTTCGATTGAGACGTGGATAGACTTGGTCCGAGTGACTAGGGTCGAATAGAGCTCTAGATTATGTCACGAGGCTCTAACATGAGGTCACGGGATTAAAATCGATGATTAACATATGTGATCACGGAGTTTCTGAAATCAATCACGGTAATTTAGCAAGGACAACCCGGCTTTTGTTTAAAGGTAAATATTACATTCGAGAACTGGAGTAAATGGACTTAAAAGATTATAAATTGATCAAATCTTAGCGTAAGTATTAAATATTTAATATTTTGAACTATTCTTGACTTCTAATTTCAAAGTTTAATCAAGTTTTAATTAATTGTATCTCTACCAATAAAATTCAAATGACCCAATAGGTCATTTCATTCTTGAAATAACCCAATGACCGGTCATTGGTCATTTGAGTCATTTGGGTCATTTCAGGTAATTTAACATCACAGACTTAAAAAGTACTCTCGTCATGTATGCAAACAAACTAACGCTTATACATAAAACTGCAGCCTGGAATCTGCCACTTTGAACCAAAACTGGACAATAATTTCTACTCGGGTCCAATTCCTACCTAATCAATTCAATCCAAAAAATCTTCCTAACGCTAAAAGAACAAATATGCGCGAAAAAAATACATACCAAAAAAATATACAATACTGATCGTGCTGGTCCTGCACGGTATCGCATGCTGCGCAGCTATCTTATTAATTTTTCTATATAAAATTTTGATGGGATAAAATGTGCATGATTCAGAAACATGTGCATTCATGCGCATTCATGCGCATAATTGAGGAATCATGTGCACGCATGAAACCGATCTCTAGATGCACATGATTGATCGGAATTATGAGATTAACAATTATGGGCAATCGGTAAAATAATATGCTGGGGTAAAGTAACGATCAGGGAAACCAGTACCGGATCGTGAGTAAGATCAATAAAATATGCATAAAATATGAAGTAATTAATAAAAAAAACAATGGATCGTATGATCCAAATATGACGTAAGTAATATATGAGTCAATCAAGTATTTAAGCGAAACAATTAGAGTAGTTAAGGAGGTTGGTTACTTAGTAATTAGTGCCTCTACCATTCGGGTTAGGTTTTCTTTGACGAAAGTCATTGATTAACCCATGACAGTGGACTCTAATTGCTCTATTAGTAATTTTTTTAATGAAATATATCCATTGCAATCCTGCTTTATTTAATCCTAAACTAGTTCTAACACTTATAGAAGCACAAATATCTGATTTGTTGAATATTGTAAATCTACTTTGTGCTTTTCTATAACAATTATATCATTTTCTAGATTGTCAATCATTGAGAAATTTGATGTAATTGGTTAATGAGTAAGAATTTTAATTGGCTAAAATTAAATATCAACTTCATATTATGTCTTGTGTTTCTTGATTGTAGTTTTTTGTAAAACTAATTATAATAATAGCTTAATTATTTGTGTTTTTAATGCATTTTATAACTTGCTTATTAAAAACAATCTAAAATAATTTGCACTCGGATCGACATAAATCTGCACGCTGATTGGTCTTTTATTCTTGATTTGATTGGGTAAATCGAACATGTGAATGTTGTCATAATGATGTAATCTTTTTATACCATAAGCTTGATCTTCATTACACACAGATCAGGTTCATTAGTGTTGGCGGTAGAATAACTAATATTATGTACTGTGATGATGTAATGTAGTAATGTCGTAATGACATAATTCTAATGCCGTATGCTTAATACATCAAGCATGTGACTTATCTCTTTATTGGCACAGCAATGATTATTAACGCCCTTAAGCTTTCTCAAAATCATGAAACATGAATTTTCCAAATTTACTTCTGTTTCTTGAAAGCCAAAGAACGTTTCACATGAACTTGAAAGCGTTTTGTAAAATGGTTCTGTTCATATGCAAGTGCAAGATAAATGCAAGTGAAAATGCAAGAGCAAGAACATTGCACCCAATAGATAAAAAAGATATTAATAAAAAATATTGAATATATTATTAGATGATTGATTTCTAGATTTTTCCATTTTTTGTAAATTTTGGTGGGAAATTTTGATGTCCAGATTATCTAATAATTACTATGATTTAAATAGTTCATAGTTTTTATGTCGATCTACCAACCAATAGAATTACAGTTATATCCAAAATGTGATCAAAGTGTGCTAAAACTAATATAGCAATATGATCAAGCTATTTATGCTTTAACGATTTCATTGGTCATTGGTTATACAACCCGAACTATAATCAAGTATGTCATCACAATTCAAATTCATTAGCAATTGTTAATCATGAAAATTCCAAATCAACCTTAACCACATATGAAATTCTTTACGGTGTCACAAAAAATTTTGTCACCTGACAAAATTAGCCGATTAAATCGCCGTATGATACAATTTCCGACCGATTACTACATTTGTGGGGGGTCCAAAATTCCGGGTAGGGATGTGACAGAGTGCATCGAAATCATGGTCGGCTGGATCAGAATTGATCAATTTTGCCCCAAATCATAAAAAATTTTACTAATGAAATCATACCCATTCATTAAGTAAAAAATGCCAACCTGATAATTTTGCTATAGAGCCTGCTAACATCAGGATAATCGCCAACCAAGATCTGATGCTTCTGACCCAGAAATTTGGGGATAGCCCTGTAAAAATCCATTTCTATGAAAATGTAAAATTAATAAACCCTGATGACTTAAAAGATTTTTCCATTTTTTGTAAATTTTGGTCATAAATTTTACTGTTCGGATTATCTGCGATTTTTATAGTTCGTAGTTTATGTCGATCTACCAACTAATAGAATCATAGTTATATCAAAATGTAATCAGTGTGCTAAAACTAATGTAGCAATATAATCAAGCTATTATACAACCCGAACTATGAACAAGGATGTCATCACAATTCAAATTCATTAGCAATTGTTAATCATGATAGTTCCAAATCAACCTTAACTACATATGAAATTCTTTGAAATTCTTTACAGTATCACAAGAAATTTTGTCTCCTAACAAAATTAGCCGATTTAATCGCCATATGATGCAATTTCTGACCTATTACTACATTTCTAAGAGGGTCCAAAATTCCGGGTCAGGATGTGATGGAGTCATCGAAACCATGGTCGGCTGAATCGGAATTGATCAATTTTGCCCCAAAATCATAAAAAATTTACTAATGAAATCATATCCATTTGTTAAATAAAAAATGCCCAACTGATAATTTTGCTATAGAATCTACTAACATTTTGGGATAAACTGACCTAGATCCGACGCTTCTGATCCAGAAATTTGG
Source organism: Gigaspora rosea (assembly GCA_003550325.1). Classification (NCBI taxonomy): domain Eukaryota; kingdom Fungi; phylum Glomeromycota; class Glomeromycetes; order Diversisporales; family Gigasporaceae; genus Gigaspora; species Gigaspora rosea. The sequence goes on from QKWP01001464.1 coordinate 31,009, forward strand.
GGATAGCCCTGTAAAAATCCATTTCTACGAAAATGTAAAATTAATAAACTCTGATAAATATTACTATATTTCTTCTGACATTATAATAAGCATTATTACATTGTCACTATCGACTTATTACACATTTCGAGTAACAATTACTATATTTCTGCATGGTGAATTCCCACTACCACATTCTTTGTCATATATCTTACCTCATTTTTGGTGATTAGGTTATTGAATATAAAGGTTCGCTACATGTAAAGAGAAAAAATCTTTTAGAGAATCTTTGAAAAACATTCAAAATGAATAATAAATAAATCACTTGCTTAATAATATAAAAATTCTCTTCTTCAAATATCCTAAAGTCCATGCTTAAGGTTAATATTGGTAGCGAAGTTCATAACGTCTCTCCTGAGCCATGACAACGCCAAATTATAGTACAATTAGTAAATTTTTTTAAAAATTTCCACAATACAGCAATAGTCGGTAAGTATTTAACATCAAATTAGATAGAAACAACAATAGTTAATTCCAATTAATATCTTATCACAATTCCTAAGGTCACACTAAATTAATTTTTTGTTTTGCATTATGAGTTTTTACCCACCTTTTTTTCACTTGATAAACTTTTTTGGGGATTAGTATAAAATTTAATTTTTGTTGTGGAATCCTAAAACATGGATCGGTTGGTCATTTTTTTTAATTTACTGTTAAATTAACAGAATAATATTCACATATAAGTTATGCAAGGCTAATTTTTATTTTGCACAACAAGGAATCAAAAAGTAGGGCCAGCAATTACATTTTTACTGCCAAACCTATCGAACATTTATAAGAAATAAGATCTCCATTGGATAAAAATAGCAGAAAAAAATAAATGTCAAAAATCGAACAATTGGAACAATTAAGATCTAAAAAAAAATTTTTTTTTGAAAAATTGAAAAAATGGGTCTGCGTGTAATACAAAATGAAAAATCAACTTTGCGTAGTTTTATCTCTTTGCTCAGTCTGCTTGCTGTGGCATGCGGAAAACTACCAACTGCTCCCATAGCAACACCCAATGCAATCATTTTACATGTTACATGGAATCTGAAAACATGGGTCGGTCAGGTCATTTTTTTAATTTACTGTAAATAATAGAATAGAATAATGTTCACATCTAAATTAAGCAAGGTTAATTGTAAATTTTATGCAACAAGGAATCAAAAAATTGAGTCAGCAGTCATTTTTTCCATCAGTCCTATCAGAAAGGTTGCCATCATATTTATGTAACACCAGAGGAAAAAAAAATAAATATTAAAAATCAAGCAATTGGAACAATCGGTGTCTAAAAAAAAAAAATCTGAAAAATTAAAAAAGAGTTGGCTATTATGCAAAAATGAAAAATAAACTTTGCATGACCTTAAGTCTAAGGCCACGCAAAATTTATTTTTTGTTTTGCATTACATAGAACCTGAAAACTTGGGCCGGTCAATAGTTTTTTTTTTTTTTTTTTTTTTTTTTTTTTTTTTATTAATAAAATAATGTTCACATTTAAGCCTATGCAAAGTTAATTCTAATCGATTAAGGAAACATAGATGCAAAAGTCTAAAAAAATTCCGAAAATAAAATGAATTAACATAAAAAAGCAAGATTGGGGTAAAAATTTGAGTGTGTATCTGATATTTTCCGAAGAGAAGATATAAATTCCAAAAATTATATCATGTGCATTTTATATAACATGTGCATTAATGCGCATTTTCCCCATCACTACAAATGAAACTGTAATGATTAAATCATATCAAATATAATAAAATTTAACCATTGAATATACCGTATTTGCAACTTAGTTTATAACAAAACGTTTTACTAAAAACCAAATTGTAATATTGGCTAATGTGATTTAATTATAGAATTTTTTGCAATAGTTAATATAATTAAAAATGCTGAATAAGATGGGTAGTGCGAATGCGGCACCTGTCGCACTAGTAAGTTATGAAATTTGAAACTTTTAAATCAAAAAAGTATTAATTATATTTACTGTTTTATTTAAAGCAAAAACATTAGTATAATATTATATTCTTTTGAAAATAAGCACCCTTTTTTGCACATAATGCATGCCAATGCTGTTATAATGCTGGGCAAAATTGACTTAATATAGACCAGGTGTACATATTTCAGAGTGCATATTTTCAAAAAAATATAGTAATATTGCATAATATTAGAAGTATAGTAATATAAAGTAGTTGGGTTGTTGTTACACATGTAATGAGACAGTCCCAAGTTTGAATTCCACTAGAGGATATTTCATCTTTAAATTAAAATAATCTGTATGATAGTGTGATTATATAATTCTTGCAATACAATGTCATAGGATTTGTAGCCTGAATCATACTAAATTATTGAGACTTCTGGGCATTCATGTATTATGTAAAAAAATACAAACTAATAATTGGCAGTGCAAACCTATGATTAGGGTTCTGAAGTTTAGATCAGTTCAATAGTGCAGTGTTGTCACTTGGACGTGTCCATACTATGTTTTTTGTCCAACATCCAAGATTGTCCAAAATTGTCCAAGCCTATGTCCCATGTTTAACTAATCAATAAAGTAATTTAAAAAATATATATAATTATATATTTTTTTAGGTGCTGGACTCATTGGTGAAAAAATTAAAATAGATTATCTTAATAAAATTTTAAGTAATTTTAATTTGAAAAAATGTCCAAAATGTCCAAAAAAAATCCAAGTAACAACACTGCAATAAAGGTCAGGTTCAGGTTAATGAACCTGAACCTGAACCTAAACCTGCTCTAAAAGTTCAATACTGAACTGAATCTGAACTTAAAATTATTGAACATGAACCTGAACCTGAACTTAAAAAAAGTTCATTCAGGTTCAGTTCAAGGTAGAACCCCGAACAATCTATAAACAGCTAACAATTTTAAAAAATTGTTATATATTTCTAAAAATAGGAAAGATCTACAAAAAACAGTCAAAAATAAGCATTAATATTATTAAATATAGAAAAGATCTACAAAAAAATCATCAAAAATAAGCAAAAGCAAATTGCCATCTATTTATGTATAGTTCGGGGTCCTTTCAAGGTTCATGAACATGTTCAGGTTTATAATATATGCACATGTTTACCTAAATTACAAATTTAGAATCAATTAGTAAAATTTAGAAAATCATAGAAATTTGTATAATTTTATTAATAAAATTATACAAATTTCTATGTTTCTCTAAATTTTACTAATTGATAATAACTTCTTGATCTAAGTAAACTTGTTTAGCACCAAAAAATATATAATATCAGTACATTTTCTTAAAATTTGCGTCAAAGATGCTTAATTTTGAATTTTTGATAAAAATTTCTAAAATTAAGTATCTTTTCTCTCTTAAATTTTAAGAAAAGTAAATAAAATACGCTGATTTGATGTATTTTTTGGTGCTTAACAAGTATACTTAGTGCAAGAAGTTATGATCAATTAGTAAAATTTAGAGAATTATAGAAATTTGTATAATTTTATTAATAAAATTATATGAATAATATAATTTTCTAAATTTTACTAACTGATATATACTTCTCACCAGTGTTTAAAATTTAATGTTCTCAGTGTTTTCAAAGAACATTATACAATTTTGGGAACATAAATTATTAAAATATATTCTCTATTTGAGAACATTCAAAAATTCTTTTAATTAATATTCTGCTACAAATCGATAGTGTGATTATAGTATAATGTGATACAGATCCTTACTATTTGTTAATATGTAAATTCTAAAATGTAGGAATTTTTTTGTCCACCCAAGGTAAACTTTTTTCTTACTAAGTTAAGAAGTTATGTCTGCTAAGTAAAAATTGTAGAGTCACCGAGACGAGTCTAATAGTAGTTAGATCATCGAAATCGGACTAGTAGATGATGAGATACCTTTAAAAAATAATTGGTCGACTATATGTAAACAATAGGTTTGTTTACACAAAATTTTATATAGTTGACCAATAGTTTTTTAAAGATACCTTATTATCTTTGCTCCAATTTCAATGATCTAACTACTATTAGACTTGTCTCAATGAGCTCTACAATTTTCACTTAGTAAATATAGTGTTACAAGCGGTATAGCCTTCTTAATATACCACTAGCAACATAGCACACAGCGACAGGGATCTTGTAGGGTAAGAGAAGATATGAAGCGGTATGGAAGTGGAATGTTTCCTCACTGTGGCAGTTCGATGTATTTTACTCAAAGAACAGGAGTGTATTTAGTTGGGCAAAGATATATTTTATTTAAGTACGTTACAAGACTTTGCTACAAGACTATCTAAAGGTTTCTGTGCCTAAAGAATTCCTATAACTAAAGAATTGCAGGGAACAAATCCTAAAGTTAAGAAAGGATAAAAGCTAGGGTTTATATATCTTTTGAAAAGTAATAAAAACAATAAAGTAATAAAACAATAAAACAATAAAGCAAAGTAATAAAACAATAAAACTATAAAACAATAAAACTATAAAACAATAAAGTAATAATCCAATAAAGTAATAAAGTAATAAAGTAATAAAGTAATAAAGTAATAAAGTAATAAAGTAATAATGTAATAAAGTAATAAAACAATAAAGTAATAAAGTAATAAAGTAATAAAGTAATAGAAATACTTAGAATTTTCTAGTGGTTATAATTTAGAAACCTGTTCTATAACATTTCCGTCCCCTTTAAGAACGAACTCCGTGAGTTCCTAAATCTAATAACTTTGAAAAATTACTAAAGAAAATTATATACTATCAATTATAAAATTCTTATCTGTATCTAGTACTTCATTAAACTTTGGGTCCTTCGATAGTTTCTTTGCTTGGTTTTAGCATGTGATTAATTTAATAAATGTGGCTGAGGTTTGAGGCTAAAGAATAGAAGTTTCTATTTTGAATTCTATTGTCTGGGTAATTGATGTACCTGGATCTTTTCCTGTTTCTAGTACTTTGTCTATTTTGGTTTTGTATCTCTCGGTAATATTTTTAGAATTTTTGGGGAAACTTTCAAATATGGTAATAAGCGGTTAGAATCGTAATGGGAATATCTAATATAGATATCATGTCAACTTGGATTTACTTGTCAAATTAATGAGGATGTTTGCCTGATTTGGGAATTAATTTGGAGATGCACATCCATTATCATGCATATTTGTTGAAACTGATGATTCATACATGATTGTGCTTGAGAATCTCAATTGATAAGATACTTGTTATGGCCTTGTTTTTCTTGTACACCAAAGAATTTTATCGCATGTTAATTTTTGTAATTTCTACATGCTTTGCATTTGTATTGTTCATGTGCAAAAATTGTTTTGAAAGTGTTTGACAAAACTTGGCAAAACTTGTCAAAAATTTTGCTCAACATGTGTTTTGGCAATTTCATTGTTGCTTTCTCCCCATAAAAGTTGTGAGGTCTCCGAACTTTCCTTATCGATTTATCTAAAATTAGCTTCTATTTTTCTAATTGGTGTTTATCGTTAGCTAATTTTTAATTTTGTGAATTATTTTCTCATCGTTGTAATTTTCTCATTGTTGTTTACAGTTAATTGATTTTCCATTTTGGAATAATCATCTCTATTGTCTATTTCTATTTAAAATCTGTATCTCAAATGTTCATTTCCTTTAAAATTTTCGCTCAAAATCTTCCCTAGTTAATATTCCTTTTACTATTCCTTTTTCTATTGTCCTTTTTCTTTCTAAAATTTTCTAATTAGTTTGTCTCTTCTTTTTTTTTTTAGATAATAATTTTCTTTTTATAAAAATTTTTTGTCGACTTTTTGCCTTGCCTTGCCTTGTCTTGCTCTAGGTGTGTATACTTTCGGGCTGTGAGCTTAGCCTTAGCACTTGCTATGTGCGAAGCCGGTCTTCTACGACTGGGTGAGCGCTCTACATTCGGTTTTACCACTGTAGTAGTCGCCCCGGTAGATATTTTCCGATTCAACTCGGTCTTTCACAAGTGTGGTGGCCAACGCACTTGTGTTTATTTTATTTTCTCCTTTTTCAGTATACATAATGCTTAGAAATAGTTGTTTCTAATTTATTTTTATTTTATAGATGACTCGTACTAAGAAGGCTGATTCCGTTTCCTCTCGAATGGCGAGGCTCCAAAACCGCCTAATAAACTATCAAGAACAAGCGCAAGAAATAAATCCTCCTGACATCGAAGCCCTTCAGCAAGCAAGTCGGTATGAGCAGATGGTTCTAGAACGAAATAGGTGGAGGGCTTGGGCGGCAAACTTAGAAGATGAAAATACAGTTTTGAGAAGAAGAGTTGGAGAAGTAGAAAGAAGAGTCGAAGAAGCTAGTGAGTTGGAAGAAGAAAATCAAGAGTTGGAAGAAGAAAATCGAGAGTTGGAAGAAGAAAATAGAGAGTGGCGAAGAAGGGTTGAAGAAGTAAATAGAAATCGTCGTATTATTTTACAATTAATTTTTGTATCTATTTTAATTGTTCTTGTAAATAAAATTCTTAAATTTTTCGAAATTTTGTAAATAATATGAGTAAAATTAATGTTGTAATAGTAATAATAATAAATAAAATAATATTAAGTTTTCAAAAATAGATAGTAAATGATATTAATAAAGTTAAAAAAATTGAAAAGTGTTTCGATGTAAGAATAAAGTTTTGAAGTTTCTGTATCTAAAAAAAAATCTTAAGTATAAAGTGTCGAATTGGTTAAAGTCTTTGTCTATTGTTGTCTTTTCTGGTTAATTGATTAATGTTCGTCGAATGCTTCGTGTAGCTTCGAAGTAAGTGACACGAGTAACTGTTAGTATAAATTTTGCACGGTTACGGCTCTTAGTTTAGGTAACGCTTCATAGTACGTGTTCGGTCGGTCATCATCATAGTGTAGTCATTACGTTACACTAGAAGATCATGTGTAATATTAAATTAGGGTTTTTCCGATTTTACACATGTTAACTCTTGTTTTTTTTTTTTTTTTTTAGTGCACCGATATAACCGTCGTCGTTCTCGAAGCCGTAGTTAATTCTTGGAGTCGTCGTTAAATCTTGGAGTCGTCGTTTCCTGGAGTTCGTAGACTTCTTCGTTGTAGTTGGTGTCGAGGTCTTGGCTATATACTCTTTTCGGCATCGTCGTTTTACTAGGTCAACATTTTCTTGATGTTCGAACTTTCTTGTAGGTTCAGATTTCTGGGTCTATACCACGGAGGTAGGTGCTGTTTCTACTTTGTCATCTCTCTTTATAGTTCGTTTAGAGCTTTCTTTCACTTGTTGGTCGAAAGTCACGGTTTCGTCGTTAGTACGGGCATGCATTGTCGAGGTAGGTGCCGTTCCTAATTTTATCTGTTTTGGGGTGGCTCTATTTTTCTGCGCTTCAAAAGTTTTCATGCAATTAGTTCGTTCTTTTAGGCTTCGTTTCGACCTCAGAATTTTCGTGATCGTGTGTTTTGCCGTACGTGGAGTTTTTGTGTTGCGCCTTCGTTGGTACAGTCTGGTTGGTTACTCCTGATTGTCTTTACTTTCGAGGTCCTAGTACTTGGGATGGGTAAGTCTTGTTTCGTTAGGCCTAGTTATTCTTCTTACGGCCTTGATATGGTCTTATTCATATGTGCCTCGAAGTAGGCTTGGTACGGTTCCTTTTTCTTTTGTTTTTTTTTTCAAAAAAAAAATTCTGGTGGGCCTTATGGATGATTTCTTGACGAATACTATAATCTTTCGTGGCCGTCTTTCTCTACGGGGTCTTGGCCTGAGTCTCGTTTTGCTTCACTAGGTCGGGTCTTCCTTTTTATATTCCGGGTAGGTCTTGTTAAATCTGATCTAGTATCTCTTTATCGATCCTGGTATTTCTTCGTTGGACTTGTCCTGTTTTCTTGGGTCTTTTTTTTTTCTATGGGTCTTTGGCTGATCCTTTCCACGTCGTTTTTGGTAAGTTTCTTTCTACGATCTTGGTAGGCTGCTCCTTTTTTTTT
>QKWP01001464.1:41273-55653 GCA_003550325.1 Gigaspora rosea
TAAAGTAATAAAGTAATAAAGTAATAAAGTAATAAAGTAATAAAGTAATAAAGTAATAAAGTAATAGAAACACTTAGAATTTTCTAGTGGTTATAATTTAGAAACCTGTTCTATAACAATAGCTCATTAAATTAGTAAAAAAAAGTTTTCTAAGTTTTTCTTAGGTCGCCAAAAATATTTCTATATTATAGGATTTACATAGTAATTTTGTATCATGTTATACTATGACTACACTATCGATTTGTAGTAGATTATCAATTAATATTAAAAAAATTTTAATTTTTTTATATAAAGAACATTAAACTTTTACTATAAACATTAAGAAATTAAAAATGTTCTTTTTGAGAATATAAAACCAAATTTGAATTTTAAACACTGCTTCTTACTCTAAGTAAACTTGTTCAGTATCAAAAAATACATATATTTTTATTTAGAATCAAACTAGTTTGCAAAATTTGGACTAGCCTAGAACCTGAAGAACTCTGATACAACTCAGATCCAAGTTTGTATAATTTTATTAGTATTTTAGTCAAATAGATGTATAAAATAGAGCAAAATTTGAAATTTTACTATATAAAAATGCAATGTTTGATGAATTCTATGCAAAATTTCCTTTTTTAGAATCATCTGAGTTGTATCAGAGTTCTTTAGGGCCTACTAGCCTGTTCAAACTTATAATTGAGTTTGAGTTTAGTATAAAATTTAATAATAAAAATTTAGAGTTTGAGTCTGGTCTAGACCAAACCAAACCAGCCCCAAACCTAGAATCACTAGTTCATATAAACACCAGACTGAACCTGAACATGTTCATGAACTTATGAACTAAACCTGAACTAAACTTAAACTAGCTCTAAAAGTTCAATACTGAATCTGAACCTGAATATATTTTAAAAAATGTTTAGGTTCAGGTTTAATACTAAACCTGAACCTGAACTTGAACTTGATCTAAGTTCAGTTCAGTTTAGGTTCATAGGAACACTACCTATGATAAGTTCCTGTAGTATGCAAATCTCAAGGACAAAACAAAAGCAAAAACAACCTTGGCAAGACCTAAGTTAAAAAGTAGCTTACTTTTGAAAGCACTGAAAAAAGAATCTTGAATAGGAACAACCAATATTTAATTTATAACAAGAGGGTTTAAAAAGTTTCTGATAGGACCCCAAAATAGATATAGATAGATCAGATTTATTATAAAATTACTAAAAATAAAAATATTTGCAAAAAACCTCAAAAATAAGCAAAAAATTTACTATAAATAAGGGTTGGCTAAAGCCAGGTACATTACAAAACTACCCAATATATAACCTGGATCTGTCTAAACCAAACAAAGCAAGATAACAAAGCCAAAAATATGAAAAAAATAAAAATAACTATCTAAAACAGCCTTGGTTTACTAAGTAAAAGTATCAGAAAGGTGATTTGCTATATATAAACTACTTTTTATACTTTTGTATCTTGATTTTAGCTATCTTCTATAAATAAAAATAATTTGCAAAAAACTAAAAATAAACAAACTAATACCCAATCTATCTATATATTTTAGGGTCCTATACTACCAACTGAACCTCTAAAGCTATATTAAAAAAATTGAATATGTGTTTTAAAAATATATACAAAAATAAAAGCTATTAATACCTAAAGCCAGACTGACTAATTATTCTAGGCTTAAGAATTGGAAATAAAAATATAACTAGAAAAAAGCTAAAAAAAGAACTAACCAGATACTAAAGTTGGTGAACTTTAAAATAGGTAGTGTTATCCTATATCTACTTCTTTAAAGATAATAGATACTATAAATGCTAGATAAAAAATCCCCCTAGATAGTAGATTCACTAAGTCACAAAGTACTAACCCAGGTACAGATTGCAAGATTTTCTTTAATTAAATGGTTCTTTTTTAAAATCTAAATTACATATTATAAGTGCAAAGTGTATATGTGTTTCAAATTTGTATACTATATGATATAAGCTCTTAGCTACATACTATACCCAGAGTCTATTATAGGGTTTTAAAATTGGTAAAATGTACAGACCCAGGTCTTGTATCCAGTCATTCACAGTTACTAGAGTAACAATAGACAGTAAACACTTTGTATAATCTTACATGTTACTGTAATTTATTTAATCAGAAGAGTATTATTACAAAACATAACAAAGAAGATTTAAGGCAATTTGCAATTATAAAAGAAACTACAATTAAAGTATATAAGGATATACCATAAAGTGCTATATACAAGACCTGTGTTTTTTATATTTTACTAATTGTTCAACTATATAGTAGACCCCAGGTCTAGTATGCACTATTGCAAAATAAAAAATTTAAAGTGTATATATACTTTATTTGTAATAAGCATTTTAATTATTTAAAAAAAACTGTATTTTGATTAATATAGATTTGTAGTCTATGCTGGGTTTAATTTATAGTAGATCTACTATTTGGAGATCTTGTATATAGCACTTTATAGTAATAATTGTTTAATTTAGATTACCATATATTTCCAAAAATAAGCTATCTTTTTTTGGATAATATTAAGTAAAAAAAAACAGGAGTAGCTTATTTTTAAGATAAAAGATTTATGTTCAATTGATAGAGAAGATTATTTTAGATTATAAAACTGAATTTATAAATTTATATATATATTTTTTGTTTACTTGAGTTTATAAAGTTGAAGCAAACTAGATTTGAATTCACTTTATTTTTTTTATATTGATGTATGGCATTTTTTTAAATTAAATTATCGATAATGTTTTTAAATTTTTGAAGTTATAGTAATTTTATTTAGCTAATTGATTATTTATATATTGGGTTTTCTTTTTCATTTTTATTTTATATATATATATATATATTTTTTTTTTTACTAGTATTTATTTATTTTTTTCTTTTTACCAGTATTTATTTATTTATTTTTTTGCTGGCATTTATTTTTTTATTTATATTTTTATTTATTTTTTTATTTTTTTTTATTTATTTTTTTATTTATTTTTTTATTTATTATTTTTTTAAACTATTAGTTTATTTTTTTAAATTTTTTATTTTTTTAAATTATCATTTAATTTTAGACTCAAATAATGTTTTCATAAAAACAGTATAATAGCTATGAAAGTCCTCAACCTATTGTTTATGTTCTCATTTATGCATACTAAAAAAAAATAAAAAAAAACAAAAAAAAAAAGACTATATTATATGGTATAAATATATTGCGATATATGTAATAAGTTCAACTAAATAGTTTTGATCATAAATTAGCGCTTAGAAGCAATTGCCAGCATTTGGTGCTATGCTAAAATTGATTTTTTGGTTAGTTTGGTTGTATTAACGGTTAATTTTGAAAATAGATTTTTGTTAAGTTACCTTTTTTAGTAATTTTGGGTTTCACAAAATTCAAACAACTGTATAAAAAGAGCTTAAGCTAGCTCAAGTGCATGCCTACTTGAAAGAGCTGAGCTAGCTGTATTGTGCTCAAAATATTTTTACTTACGGACATTAGTTGTATATATATGTTAATTATAAATAATTATAAATACAAAATTGTTGCCCCTGATTGGTAAAGTAATGATCATCACTCAACAATTAATTGTTATAATGATTAATTGTGACTATACTGTATATTGTTTACTATTTATAAAAAGTATTATGATAAATCATTTTTTTATAATAAAATTATTATCTATCATAAATGTTCTGTTCATTTTTACTAATTATTTTGTTCATTTGATAAAATAAAAAATTGTGAGAATATTGATATAACATGTACTGTGGTAAGTATGAGCGAGTAAATAAATTTTAACTTTTGAGGTATATGTTTGTTTTTTTTTTTTTTTTTTTAAGTTTAGAGACCGTGTGCTATGGCCGGGATTTTATTATGAGTTATAGTGACGTAATATTTGTTACATGAATGAGGATACAACTAGCCACACGTGCACTTTTGGTGCCTAATTTAAGTAGTCCGCCCGAAGGTTCTACACTAGCTGCCATACCTACAACCCAACTACGGGAATTGTCTATTTAAACCCTCTGGTTCATGGTCCTCCTATTACTACCCGACGCACTACATTTAATGCAGATATTGTGGGCCACAACCCTTTTAGGTATCGATGACCTAAGGGCTACTTTACCCTCGCACAAGAGCCTACCGGAACAAATTCCATGTCCCATACATGTACCATTGCCCGGATTTGGTAACCGAGGCTACCTGCCCTTATTAGGTTCGTTCCGATCGTAGTATCCGCCTTCTCTGGTGCATACCGTAGGACCGATTTTCACTACCTCCTAACTCGGGTCTTGCCAAACGGGTTCTTGTGGGTTTTTTCCGGTTCCCTGGATTTGCGATGTAACACATACATCATTGCACCCGCAGGCTCCCATTCAAGATGGTGGAACCAAGGTTACAGGTTTAGCGCCCAACCGCTCATAAGCCACAATTACCGAACGCAGATTTAACTTCAAAACGTCACCAGTGGGATTCGAACTGTCAACCTGCCGCTTGGGGGTGACACCTTGACCACTTCTCTAAGGCGCCACACCCCCTGAGGTATATGTTTGTAAATATTTAATAATAATAAAAAAATTTAATTGCACTTTGCTATTTTTGATTTGCTATATCTAGCAATGGGAACTTCTAATTATTAATTGTTAATAAATTATTTTTAACAATTAATAATTAAATTATTCAATATGCATAGAAAGTATCAATAGAATATTCTAATCAATGATTAATTATTGTTTTTATGTACTCTAGTATAAAAATTTTAAGTGATAAAGATTATGCATTTTTCAGTAGAAATCCTTAATAGCAATAGAAATCTTTTGTAACCACAACAAGTACATTATCTATATGTGAAGAAATTACAAAAATCTTCTATCACCAATGACAATAAAGTCAAGTTTTGCAGTATAGAGTAATTCAGCTTGATATAATTGTTTAGATCAAATATTCTTATACATATTTATTAATTATTCCTTATAAATAAACATCAATAATTTGATTAAATTATCAATTGGATCATTTTCTATAAAGATGTTCTATTGGGGTATGTGGTATACTATTTAAATCAAAAATATATGTAGATTTCTTATTTTTTAAATAATTGAATGTTTTAAGTAATTATTAATTGATGAACTATATAATATATTTTTTATATATAAAATCATAATTTATTTATTTAAATGTATTGGTTGTTTATCTTTTCTTAGCTTAAAATTTTACTACTAAGCAATTTTTATACATAGTTTTTATAAAGCTACAAGAATTTTTTTGACTTTATTGGAAACAAACTTTTTTTTATCTCTTTTTAAATGAGCAAATTTTTACTTAAATTAATTGAATAAAATTGAATAAACTGGCAATTCTTTTAACTAAAATATAAATTTTGCTTCAAAGCTTTGTTCTTTGGAATTTAATACTTACCTGTACAAAATTTGGATTCGAAGTAATAAATTTTAAAGATTGTGTATCTAAATAAAGGTTTGAACTTGCATGTTAAAAATAAATGCTAGTTCTAATTAAAAAATACAAAATACTTCCATATTCAATATTGTTATATATCTCAAAAAAAATCTAGTAAATTTTTATATGATACCACATATAGTTCTGATATACTTAGTATACCATGCACCAATGTTTTATGCATATTGAATAATTTATTTATTAATTATACTAATTCTAATGAATTATGTTCCTCAATATACCATTTGATCATCATATGCATACCCTAAAAAAATAGAAAAAAATAAATACAGTAGATAGAAATAAAAAAAATAAAAAAAAATATAAATAAAAAAAAAGTTTAAATATTTGCTGTTATGTGTGTATTGGTTGCTCAAATAAAAATTTTTTATTTTCAATATTTCATTGAGCACACTAACTTTCTACTAATAAAATTTCGAGTGCAGTCAAATATAATTAACTCTAAAGGCTTGTTATAATGAACACCTGTTCTATATAAAGGTTGACTATATTATGGTATTTTGACCTGCTAACTAAAAATATAAAGTATTAATTAATTAATAAAATAACAAAGTATAATAGATACTTTAATGTTTGAAAAAATTATTTAATTCATGATCTGAGTATGGACCAGGGAAAAAAAAAATAGTAAACTGCGGGATATGTTTACTATGTAATTTTTGTCTTTTTTGGAATCTGGCGTTTCCCCAAGGATCAGGGTTGGCATATTTATCCATTGGAGTAAATAGAGAACAACTCCATTGGCATCACTCCATTGCTCCATTGATAATAATTTGTGAATGGAGCCAATGGAGGCCAACTAGCTTATAATATAGTATTTGTTTATAACTAATATCTAATTACATTGGCTCCATTGGCTCCATTGGCTTCATTGGTTCCATTGGTTCCATTGGCTCTATTAGTTTACAATTTTTTTAATAGAGTATATCCATTGCCAACCCTGCCAAGGATAAATCAATTTTGCACTAAGTAAACCTCTCACATGCACATAATAAAAGTTGTAGAGGAGATAATTATAAGCATAATAGTAGTTGAAATATTAAAATTAGCCAAGCGGATCATAATATATGGGCATTTTTGTCTTTATGACTATTTGTTTACTTCTTTGTTTATATTATATAGTCGTTAGGCAAATACACCTATATTTCATGATCCACTGGGCCACTTTTAATGTCTAACTACCATTATGCTCGTATTTTTCTCCTCTAAAACGTTTGTTATGTGCACAAGGGAGGTTTATTTAGTATGAAATCAATTTATCCTTGGGAAATGCCAGATTCTAAAAAAGGTGAAATTTAAAAGTTAAAATCATATAATTTTTCACTGGTTCACAGGCGGATCACAAATTAATACTTTATGATTGTCAATGTCCTTATTTATTATTGTGTTTATTAATAATTTGAAGAGATACTAAAAAGAGAACACTCAAATGTTTTATTAGAGTTGCTAAATTCAAAAGAATTGCCAAATGTTAATATTAAAAATGTGAAAAGTATAATTATGAAGTAATTGTTTGATGACTTACATTAATAGCTATCTTATCAATAATTTACTAATGAAAAAGATCATATTGATTACTATAGTACAGTGCAGGAACCCTTAAATTAACAAGTGAAATTGATAATTTTTAAACTGTTATACCAGTACGATCACATGAAATGTGGAGGAATGGTTTCGTTCAACTTTTTGGTGGCCTATATTTTTTCCTGTTTTAGAAGGCATTCTAGTTATCCCTTTTTTCTGTTTATTGTATTGTTCAAGATTGTGAGAAGCTATGTAAATTTTAATTCACGTGCAATTTAATATTAGTACTATATGCTGATTTTCACAAAATCCTTTTTTGGTAGGAGTAATGAATATCATTTATTCGTTTTAGAAGGAAATAAGATTTTTGCATATACCCCGCATGTAGTTGCGCTTTATGATGTAATACTGACGTCACTAATTGATTATTAATTATATATGATGCAAATACAATCTATTAATTAATGGTATAGTTAAAGATGGTGAGAACATATACTATCTTCCCCAGGTGCGGCAACAAAATTTTTACGCTCAAGTAAATTTTTTTGTTAGGTTAGGGTTAGGGTGAGTGCTCAGTTAGAGTTTGGGTTTAGGTTGTTATATAGTAAAATCGCTCAAAGAAAACTTTTTTTAGTTAAAAAATGTGGTTTCTTATACAAACTTTTGAGAAATAAGCTTTTTTTGACAAAAGAAACGTTTTGAGACGTTTGTTTTAAATTTCCTGATCATGTTACATTACACCAAATTATGATCTTTTATTGGCCAATAATCACGTGAGCGTAAAATTTTGTTGGCGATACTGGGGTAGTTAACATATACCAGTATGATCACCTGGAATGTGCGACATGAAATGTGGTAGGAGTAATGATTTTCATTTATTCGTTCTTGGAAGAGTTGCATGTAAATCATGTTCTATGATGCAAATCTGACGCAACTGATTATTATAGTTCAAGATGCCACTATATAATTTAATTTACCGATAAATTTTTTGATTTTAATCACTTAAGTTCGTAAAACACAAATTTACGAATCTGCTCCTGTTAGCTCTAATTGCTAATCTTACTAACTTATTTAAGCGAAAAAAATGCATAAAAAAAGCAACCTTAAATATTACAACTGTTATCGCGTTGTATATAGTCTCAAGTTACTTAATACTCAGTGTTTTGAGCTGGGCCATATTGAGCTGAACACTATTGTGGAAAAATCATTGTTGATATTATATCATCGTAATAATAATAAAAAATAAATTTAATTGCACTTTGACGTTTATGATTTGACATATCCAAAAACCATAGTCAGACCATGAGAAAATTTGATGTCGTAATAAGTTCATTATAATTTGTAATTTTATGAATTAATAATCAGTTATCAACTATTTATATTTATTTTTTTATTTTTAAAAAAAAACACCTTTCAATCATTACGTGCACTTTGTATCTTTGAAATTTAACAAGTAGACTTCCATTCATTATGCAACATTTGTTTCTTTGTAACTGAGATATGGATAACGTTAAATAACATGCATTAGTGAGTCACATATTGTGTCTCGCCAAAATAGTAAGGTTTATAACAACAACTCGTGATAGAAACTATAATAATTTCAATGCGAACTAATTCAATCCCACCCAAATATGGGCTGCCATCAATAGAAATAAGGTAGTCGATATTTTAAAAAAATCAATACCTTTACTTTCACAGCTCATATCTCAAAGAATATTGAAGCTATCTTGATGATTTAATATTCATAAGAAAGCCTTATTGTAGGCTTTCTTATGAATATTAAATCATCAAGATAGCTCAATATTTTAATGAGATATGAGCTGTGAAAGTGAAGATATTCATTTTTTTTTAAATGTCAATCGCTATTAACAGGACCCATATTATGATCAATAGAATAACGAGCAAGATTTCAATGAGAGTTTTTACAGTAATTATTGATAGAAGCTACAATAATTTTGATACAAATCAGCTCAAAACGTATATCTGTTGGTAAGTTCATAATAGAATTTTTTATAGAAATTCAAAATAGAAATTACGATACCTTTAATACAAACTAATTCACCTTTCGATATAAACTACAATAGCTTTTCCATAATAACATGCCGCAAGTCACTGAATAATGACTAAGGTAATAAATTTTTTAAAGTAACTAAGGATGCCCTTAATACAAATTGATACAATTTTAACTGCACTCTGTGGATACTGAATAGCGAGGAGATTTTGTAAACTCGAGTATAAAATTCTTGAGATTCTTAAAACTTTTAAGTATCTTTTTATTCTTTTGATTTTAATTTGTTACTGCTGATCTATCACTAAAAATTTCAACTAATAAAAAAAAGTAACAATTCAACACAGCCAGATTTCGGGCTTTGCTACGCCACTTGATTTCCACAACATTATAGCAAAGGGTAGCACATATATCATGATATATGAAATAATGCGTTCAGATAACAAGTATATATGCATTATACAGGTGTTGATACATGATACGTGTTGGCTCATTTCGTGGAAGCAAAGAATTAGTAAATGAATTTTTTTTTTTAAAAAAAGAGCAATATCTTGTAATTTGACTATTGAAACTTCTGTGTCAACAAAAAAAATTCCTTACAAAATTATACTTTATATGCAGTTAGCTTGATTATCTTATATTGATCATGTAAATTTATTGTTTTAATAGTTAATCCATGTCATTATTGTGGTGGAACGTGAACTCAAATTCATTAACTGTGCCAAGTATCGACTAGCAAACTGCTGCAATGCCCGAGTCACTTACGATCCAATTGGCACAAGCATATGGCCCACACGGTCAACAGAATCCCAGACATACCTGTACAAATCTGGTTCTTGACCCGTGTTACAAAGACCCATGCCTATCCAACGACCAATTTTCGTATAGGGAAGTATATAATCAGCATGAAGTTTAATTAACAGTGTATTTTGAAAAAATATATGTAATTAACATAATCATTTAAATTCTATTCACTTTAACAATTATCGGGCTTTTCAATTACATTTGTATCAGTCAGGTAAATCAAATAGATTGAGACCAGTAAAAATATAATTGAAAGCCGGTGAAAAGTTTTCCCTTACCTAGCACATGTGATCGTACTGGTCCTGTGCGGCATCGCATGTCGTGCAGCTACCCTAATAAAAAAATAATTAGTATTGCTAGAACAATTTTTCTTTTTATAGAAATGTAGAGAAATACTTTAAGAATAAAGCTATAGTATTTGTTTTTTAATTTATTAAGTTTAACTATAGTTATAAAAGTTTATAGGTACCTAATTTTATTAATAACCATAAAATTTGGCCACTATAATTTTGGCCAGCATTACCATAGTACCGGCCAAAATTACAAAAAAGGGTTAAATATTTAAAAATTTTAAAAAAATTTAAAAAATTTTTAAAAAAAATTTTTGCAAAGGTTTTTTTTTTATTCATAAAATTTCTTGCAATTTGATTGGCTCTGACCCAACTTTCGAGCCAAATTTTAAAAAAAATTT
The DNA here is from genome assembly GCA_003550325.1 of Gigaspora rosea. Lineage (NCBI taxonomy): Eukaryota > Fungi > Glomeromycota > Glomeromycetes > Diversisporales > Gigasporaceae > Gigaspora > Gigaspora rosea. The sequence continues at coordinate 51,768 of QKWP01001464.1, forward strand.
TTTTGTTTAAATTATATTTTAGTTTTTTTTTTTTATTCGCAAAATTTTTTGCAATTTTATTGGCTCTAACTCAACTTCCGACCCAACCCAACATTTGGCCACCTAATAGAACCAGTTGATTTAAGGGTTCCCGCCAGTGTTTAAAATAGCATAGTAAAAATCCAGATCCACCGGTATTTTGATAAAATTTTGAGCAAATAAACCAGTTTTTAATATATAAAAACAGGATTTTTTTGCTTTACACCGGTAAATTTCAAATCCTATTTTAAACACTAGTTCCTGCACTGTATTATTTCAAAATTTATCTTATATGCAAAATTATAGCTTTCTTGTAATTTCAAGAATTCGTCAACTTTTAGTATTTCTTAGTAGAATATATTTGATCAGTCAGCCAGACTGATTACATTGGTCATCTGATAAAAATAATTAATAGGTACATATATTAGTTAAATTAGTTAGATTCATTTTTTTATGCATCTATTGTTCTTTTTTGAATTTTTTTAATTTTTTTATAAATAAAAGAAATTCTCGCCAAAAAACAACTAGTGTTAAGCCCTAGGGCTAATTTCTAATTTACTAATTACTCACTCCCAAGATATAAACAGTCCTCTTTTAGAAATAACCAACTTTTATTCTGCCACTAGCCAAATTAAATGTTTTCTTCAATAGGTTTATTTTTTTAGTTAGTCACTTATTATTTTAGATTATATAATTGCCAACTTATCTATGAATATATCTATTTTTAGCTAATTATTCTTATAGTTAACAACAACATCCATCTCACAAAAAGTCACACCAGCACAGAACCTATAAATTCAGCTGCCTCTGCGGCCTTCCCGACCAATTACACTTTGACACTAACAACTGCTCACTGATAGGCCAAGCCCTTCAAAAAATTAGCATTTGGTCCATAATGTGGATCAAATACAGTACACCTACAAATAGTATTTTAACTATCAAATCTAGGTGAGTCTTGACCACTCTAGTAGGTTTAGGTCGCAGATAAATTAGTCTGAGCTTCTATTCTTGCATGTAATTTATATGTATTTGTCTTTGTACAATTTAAGTTTTTATATATTATATGTAATAAATTACCCAATAAAAGATATAAGCAAGGTCTCACTTTAAAAAAAAAAAAAATTATAGTTGAATTTTTAAACTGCTAGCTAAGTACATATGTACATATATTGTTAATTAGGTTTATGACTAAAAACTACTACAACACCACTATCTAACTAATTCAATGTCCTTAGTCATACAAAACTAATGAACATTGGACTGGCAGACAGAAAGAGATATGGAAAATTTGACCTAGGTTTAAAAGTTCCTGGATCTTGTTATAGCGAAATTGGAGACTACAATAAGTTGTTCTTTTATTCTTCTTATCTTTCGAATTTAGTTTAATTCTAATATCTTGGTTTTTTAGCTTTAGTATATCAGTAATTGATCATTAAAGTTTTAATAATATTATATAATCACAGGATTAGGCTGATACAAATTTGACTTATTGGAGGGATTATTAATTTATAATCCTAATTTCTAAGGTTATACTTAATAAAATTATCTCTATTGAATTATTCCTATTTTTAACTCTCTGTAAGTTAGAAGCAAGCAAAAAGGTGAGTTTTATATACTTTTTCTCACTTAATACATTCAATTTAGGCTAATGCTATTGAATTACTAGTCTTCATTATGTTCAAAAATTGGATGTAGCACCTTGTGTCTGGAGGCAAAACTGGATATACTATAGTGCAAGAACTGGAATTTAAAGGTACAAAACTGAATTGTGTACACTGTTTAGCAAAAAAAAAGAATAAACAAACAATAACAGAAATTGCAAGATACAAAAACTGACATATGTACTTTGCTTACACATTACCAGGTGCAAAAACCAGAAATCATACTAAAATGCTATAGCACCTTTCTACTCTTTTTGGGGTTATGTCAATTTTATTTAACTGTGACTAAAAATTTAAAGGCTAATATTATTGTATCAATGTAAATTATAAAAAAAAAAACACTAGAGTAAACAAATATAAAAGACATAAGCCAGAGCACTTTACAACATATAGTGCAGAAATTTTAAAACTCGCATAATCTTTATATAGAGATTATATATAAATTATAGCACATCAAATTTATAAAATAAAGAATCAAGAATTCTCAACCTTTTTGTATAAAAATAATGCATAAATAATAATATGCACTAATTAGCAATATTATATACATATTTATTTAATTTAGCACTTTTAAAGTAATTGTTAGTACGTGGAAGAACTAATTAATGCCGGTCAGACTCAACGTACAGAGCAGACTTTAGCTTCTTGCACAACTGTGAGAACCGAGTATATGGTGAGCGCCTCTACAGAAGACAACTATAGTACTTCAGATACTATATCTTCATCTCCCTCTGAAGTACAACACTCCTTTAATACTTCTCTATCACTAACTGCTACCAGTTCTAACAACTACCCAATACCAGAAATCTACGATGAATCCTTACTTGAAAAAGACTTCAGTGATGAAGAAATTGAACTACACACAAACTCTTTGAGTGAAAGAAACTACATTAATCCCAATCTTAACCTTCTTGAAATATATGACCCAAAAGCATGTTATAACAAATTCCTTTATTACCATAGACTACAAACACTCCCTTCTCCACAAACTGTGGGTTCATTCTTGCATAACATACAAAAATATTATACTATGTTCTATTCAAAACAATATATAAAAATTTCTATCAAACCACATTCCAGATTTGACCATATTTTCACAGAAGCACACATATACCTTCCATATGAAAATTTTATACCAGATCATATAATATTTCTACCTTTTGAAGATCTACTATATTACTCTGATGTAGAGCTTAAATCACCCAATAACAAATTTCAAACACCAATCTTCACAGATAGTCTCTTTTTCTCAACACCCAATCTACAACATTATACAACATTAAATCCCAATACTAATACAAATTCTATATCTGAAATTCAAACTAATATAGACAATCCTAATATACCTCCTATACCAAATCAAACTATAATACTTGAACCTGAATATATAACAATTCCTATAAAAATAGACTAACTTAATACAAATGGTCTTCTACAACCAACAAAAAAACTCCTAATTGAAGAAACCTTAAACCAAAACCTATATGATATCTTTGGTCTTTCAGAAACTCACTTAACCCAAAAAGATGGCAAATTTTTAAACAACAAAATCAAAAACTATACTAGCTTCTGGAGCTCCTTTTCCAATCCACATCAAGCTGGTGTAGGGATTTTTATCCATAACAAAATCTCCAAATATGTTGCTTGTACACACAATTTTAATGGCCATATAATAGGTCTTAACCTTCATTTTAAAAATACTCCTATTAGGCTACTTCAAATCTATATACCTACTACTGAGAAAAAACAACTCTGAAAAGAAATACAAGAACAAATTATCACAATGTGCCAAAATACTAAATATCGATATATAATTATGGGAGACTTTAATAGTGTTCCTAATCCTCGTATTGACCGTTCACCATCTAAGAAAACATCAATCCCAGAAACCCAACTTATTAAATATCTTATTAGTCACCAATATAAAGATATCTATCATTTTTTCTTCCCTAACTCACAAAATTTTACATTTCAACGTTCAAATATTCAGAGTAGAATAGATCAAATCTGGACTAATCTGAGTATTACAAATATAGATTATACAGATATTCTCTCAAACAACCTTTTTGAATCAGATCACAACACTATCACACTAGAATTATCTGTTATAATTAACAAACCAAAACCACGCAAACAACACAAAAGGAAAAAATTTCTTTGGAAAAATAGCTCCAAAAAAGATCTAGAAAATTATGCAAACCAAACCA
>QKWP01001464.1:60776-98935 GCA_003550325.1 Gigaspora rosea
TTTTTTTATAACAAGCCTATACAATTTTTTATTTATTAAAACTTTTAATTTGCCAAATATATTAATAAATTATAATTATAACTGACTTTACAAATGTACGAAATCTAGTACATTAGAAATCACAAAAAGTACAATATATAAAAAAAATTTTTTTATAAAAATTTTATTATTAATTTAAAAAATAATACTGCTAAACTATTTTTGAATACTTATTAGATTTTTGTATATAAAAAAAATTAAGCTATTAATTTTTTTAAATTTTTAATGCATTTTTTAAAATGTACTATATTTCGCACAAAAGGGTAAATCCAATCCATTAACAATAGCAATAGAAAATTTATATGGCATAGTGCAATCAGTTTTATTATATAGAACTGTATACTAAATGAAATATTATACCTTATAAAATCAATTTTTGTGTTTAAAATTAAATATAAAATATATTATGCTACAAATTTAACTTAAAATGCATTAAATTCTAATACAATACTGATTTGAACATTTGAGTATCTTTTATTTTATTTTGACTCTACAACCAACATGAATCAATTTTTTTCTCTCTATTGCCTAACCTTAAGATCCTTTGCTCTGCTTTAGAAATAAACTAATCCAACTTTATCCCATTATTATGCACTACTATAACTAAAAATTTTTTTAACAGAAATTTTTATAATAAACAATAATAGAAATTATAATAATTCTAGTATAAACAAACTTGAATTTGATATGTTATCTCAATTATTTGAAAGTTCTGTATTTAAATTTTATATAGCAAATCACAATGTAAATTTGATAATTCAAATATAGCTGTATATTACTACAATATTCAGTATAGGTTTATTATAATAAATAAATTTACCAAAATTCCAAACTAACTTGCCTATATTTAGTAAAATCATAATAGCCCCAAATACAAATAACTAAACTTTAACTACATATGAATTTTTATAGTACATCACAATGAAAATCTGATAACTTAATACAAACTAGCCCAATCTTACTATAAACTATATATTATCAAATAATTAGTAAGTGTTATAAAAAAATTTTAGCGGCAAATCATTATAAAAACTATTATAATTCTCAAACAAACCAACTTAGCTACATTATTATATATTGCAAAAAATGATGGCTTATAAATTTTGTAACAATAAATAGGATAAACATTAGTGTAAATAAATTTTTTAATATGATTGTTAATATAATGTACATTTGATCTAATTCCATAAGAATATTATGTAAAAAACTATTCTAAATTGATTCATCTTTATTTAATTATCACAATAAATTCTAGTAAAAATATTGAAATAATTAAATTGTAAATCCAAAACTGATAAAACTGCACTAATTAATCACTACTATTAATTGTAATTCATAAAATTCATCATCTAAAAACAATATCACTGATTATTAAAACCTAATTACTGCTATTACTGTTTTGATTTATCTTTTGAATTTGTCTGAAAAAAAAGCTCCCAGCGCATTAGCAGGTGCATACCTTGTTATCATTATTAATCATATTCATTTATTTCAATTTGATATAATAATATGATGTAGTTACTAAATACTATAAGAACACTCTTTTATTTTACTGTTCTCAAAAAAATTTTATAGAGAACAGTAAAAAATTTTTACTGTGCACAAATTTAAAACAGTGTTCTCATGAGAACACTAATTTCGAACACTGCTCCTAAGCCCCTGAACAATACAAGATCAATTTGTACTATATTCATTTGCCAATAGCAATTTAGATCCGGATCTGAATATATTGAATGTGTAACATTTAGTAACTGTTATATTTGGCAGGTGATAAGGTCACAATATGATCGATTCACATAACTAATAAAAGCTTTAAAGTTAATGCACCAGATTTGGCCTGGAGGAGTCCATATTGTTGTATTAAATTCAAGAAGGAACATCTAATGACAGAAAGAAGTGCTTTAAATCAAATACACCAGCTTTGGACCCTGCCAAATTAGTGCATTAAATTCAAGACGGAACATTAATGACAGAAAGAAAATGCTTTAAATTTAATGCATCAACTTTGCCCAATTTGGTGCATTGAACTCAGGATGAAACACCTGATGTTGGAAAAGAAATGCTTTAAATTTAATGCACCAGCTTTGGCCTCAAAAGAGCCAAATTTGGTGCATTAAATTCATTAAATCTAATGCACTAGCTTTGGCCTGGAAGGGCCCAAATTGGTGCATAAATTTAAGACGAAATATCTAATGATAGAAAAGCTTAAGAAAAAATTGCTTTCCAATAAAAATAAGAATAAAAAAATAAATCTATTACCTTTAGCATATGGGCGGCGAAGTCGCCTACATGATCATGTTCTAGTTATGTATAAATTATAGGCGGCTACTATTCATACCCAAATTTGCTATTTGTACCCCAGTTAAATCACCATTTTTAAAATATTTTCAAATTTTGAGTGGAAGATATCCTGAAAACCACAAAGTCAAATTCGATAGATATTTTTTATATGGATTCTATAGATTCATAAAGTGGATATGGGTATTATGGCGCAGTTAAAAATGCCAATAAGAAAACTTGTCCAATTTAACATAGATATTTATAAAATTTAATTTAGATAAGTAGATTTGGACTTGAAATACGTTTTTTTTATTTTTAGAAAGATCTTCTAATAAAAACAACTTTTCTAGGTACATAAAATTTCTTCCGGAAATCGAGATCTTTAAGACAGCGACCAAAAATGGCACAGATCAGATAATCAGGTAGTACTGCCTTTTTTTACTTTTTTTTTAAGCCGTTTTTTCTCTCTAATATGCTGTTGTTCTAACTTTATATGTTCACTTCTTTTTTTTGCTGACGAATTTCTTGCTTCTGCACCTTTTCCGTCTCCTGTTCTATTCGGTTTTGGATGGCTGCCTCTTTTTTTCATTTTTATCATTGGCAACTCTTTTCGCCTCTTTCTCTGCTTCTCTCAACAAACGCAATGACTCTGTGCTCGTAAGAAGCTGAGAGAATGGCATGGTCCGACGTTTCTTCTTGGGTGGTTGAGTTTCAGTCTTCTCTTTGTCTGCCACCGGATCTTCGCTCTGCTTTGAATGCTGGCACAAGGGGTACTTAAGTACCAACCATAAAGGACTGGTACCTGGATTTTTGTACAGTTCTAACTCTGATTCTAAATGTTCTACTTTTGTATTAAGCGATTCTATTTCTGTCCACAAATCTTTATTTGTAGAGGTCGAGTTGAGATGACTTGAAACTAATCTAGGTAAAGACGATGTAGTTAGTGTAATGAATGGGTGAGTAGATTCTTTATAACTTGGTAGGTCAAAATTATGCGTTGCCATTGAAGGCTCAAGACGACAAGGATCAATAGCGTTGAGATTTAAGGGCCATATTCCCGTTGCCCTGAAAGCATTACATATAGCGGCGGGGGTGTATGCTTTAAGATAAGCCTGTCCAAAGGTTTAGCGGATGTGTATTTTGTTACATGCTTGCCGTTATTAGTAAGGAATTTATCATATTCACTATCATATGCTTTTTTGAGTTGAGCAAATGGTAGTTCAGCAGGTTGTAGAATATGGGTGGGATGCGGTAGAAGGGCATATAAAAGAATATTATTTTGATCACAAAAGTTGACGCAAGAATAATTGATATGGCTCTTGTGTCTATCAAGAATTAGTAAAACGGGGCGCAATGGAGGAATAGAATTAACGAAGTGCTCTATGTATTTTTTAAATAGGCTTTCCTGCATATATCCCGAATCGTTAAACCCCATAACGGTACCAGCTAGTGCGCTATCCAAAAGGTTTGAAACACCTGTTTATCCTTGTATATTATTAATGGGGGTATGTATGTACTGGCAGCTGAAAGCGTAGGGCATACAGAAATGTGTTTGTGATTGCTGCCATACGAAACTCGATGAACCTGTTGTGCTCCTTTTTTTTGCAATGACTTTTTGAAGTCTAGGTTCAATCACGAAGCCTGCTCCGTAGCAATCCCATTACACGATTTCAAAAAAAATGCAAAAAAAAATAAAAAAAAAAGAAAAAAAAGAAAATGAAGACCTGTCTCATCCATATTCCAGATTCGATCAGGGTAAGCGAATATTCATTAATTATTTTTCAAGTTTGTTAAACTGGTCGTTTATTATAATAGGATTTGCTTTTTGGGCACGCGCTTAATTTAGGGCTTGCGGAACCCGAAATGAAAACTCAGAGTGATCCCTTAAGAACTGCTGCCACCATGATTGACCTGGTCCATTCTCGCTAAAAGGATGCAGGCGCCCATTTCTATTAACTATTTCCATCACGAATAATTTACGCCAGACCTTGATAACCCAAAACTGAGCCTTTGCATATTTAGGCAATAACCGACCAGTTGCTCTTCTTCATGATTGGTTAAAACTTTATTAGGACCTGGATGTTTGAGAGGACCATCGTTTTTAATTACACGTCTCAGGGTTGATTCCAGGATATCAAAGTCTCATGTGACACTCCTTATACTTGGAGGCTTGAGATTATCAGAGGAATCTTTTATAGCCTTTAGGGCTTTCTCAATAGCGTCATTTCGAATAGCTTTGTCTTTTTCAAATGACATAATAAACAGCTTTTTATTTTTTATTTTTTTTCTTTATTGCAAAGCTAAAATTTAATAAACGGGTACTCTTGGTCACGTGTAAAAAGTAAACTGTAGTTCAAATACGAGTTAGCAGTATGAGATTTCACTTATTTATATAGCACGATTTATTTGTTACACTGCTTGATCGTTATAAATAGCACAAATTCTTAAACTATAATTGAATCATGTGACATATTTATGTCATGCTTAGCGATTTACGTCGTTAGTTTCTAAAAATTCGAGTACAAAACTTGAAAAAAGGTCTTAAAAATCTGATAAAAAACCAGAGATGATATCTTGCAAGAACTTTTTTGTAGGCTGAGATTAATGATATTAAATGGCAAAATAGTTATTAGGTCATATTGGTTTTTTAAAAAAAATATATAGCTCCCGAAAAAATTATTAATAAAACGTATATTTATGGTCCTCGCAAAACTTTACATAAAAAAGGATACAATTTTACTTTGGTGGCAATATTTTGTGACTCATCGATCGGAATTGCATGATTTTGGTACCAATCGATTCGTCTCGCCGAGACGAATCGATTGGTACCAAAATCATGCAATTCCGATCGACAGGTCAGGAGATATTGAAATTGCACCATAATTGGTAGTGCGCCATAATACCCATATCCACCTTAGGATTCAAAGAAAAAAATTTTTATTGAATTTGACCTAATGGTTGTCAAGATATCTACGCTCAATTTTATGTCTATCAAAATAGAAGCTGCGCCAAAATTTTTTTCAAACTTTGAGCGAAGATATCTTGATAACGAATAACTCAAACTTGATGAACTTTTTTTTATTTGGATTCTATAAATCCATAGAATTCAAAGAAAAAGAAGTTTGTTAAAATTGAATTGATAATTGTCTAGATATAATCGCTCAAAGTTTCAGATAATTCAAAATGTCTACCCAAATAGAAGCTGCGCAACTTCTATTTAATAGACGTCATGAATTTTTTGAAGCTTTGAGTAAAGATACTTTGACAACCACAAAGTCAAATTCAATAAAATTCTTTCTTTGAATCGACTTGATGTTGCCAGGAAATCTTAACTCAAAATTTGAAAAATTTTAAAAATTTTGATTTACAGGGGTACGAATAGCAAATTTAGGGTATAAATAGCAGCCGCCAAATTATAACAGTTCCACCAGGAGTCTAGACCAAACATGGCATCGAAACGAAACCTACCCGAAACTAGTTTCGGAAGGGTTCTAATCCGAAACTAGTTTCTGATTTTTTAAAAAAATCGAAACTCCGAAACCCGAAACCCCGAAACTATAATCTGAAACCCATACCTATAATCCGAAACTCAGAAATATAATATTGAAGCCTTTAAAACTTATTATAAAGTTGATTTATTTTTAATGAACCCAAAATGTAAAATTATTTTTAAATAAATTATAACATAATATAGATCATTTTTTTTAATTATGTTTTTTTCACTGCCTCGGTTTGTTCGGGTTTTTTAAAGCTGGTCAACTTTATTTTTAATATCATACCGTTATTACAATTGATTTCAAAATTCTAGGGCGATAGAAAAATTTGCCAACGATGAATCAATAAATATTTGATAACTTTTGATACCAACAATTTATTTAATTCTGCGGTAACTTATATATGGACGTACTAATTACTTATTACTTGATATTTTACAGTTTTTACGTAGTAAATTAAAAAAAACTATTGCTTGCAAAAGCAACCTTGATTATCAGAATATAATCTCCGGAATTATTATACTTGTGAATCATAACAGCAAAAAGGACTGCACGTATGCAATAAATTGTTGGATGCATTCCAGCCCAAATGGCGCTGGATATTCAAATTTTATTGTATTCTTTAAGGAGATAATAACATACATCAATGCGATGAATGTATATTCAAGAGATACATAGCATACATCAGTGCATTTGAAAGAGATATATAATACATTAATGCAATAAACGTATATGGAAGTTTGGGTAGTTTTTGGCGTTCAGGTGAGGTTTCGGGTTTCAAATGAGGTTTTGGGTGTCGGGTGAGGTTTCGAGTTTCGGATAAAGTTTCGAAAGTTATAATCCGAAGCCCGAGAGAATAAACAAATAAATTATTGATGTTCTGACAGTTTCGGGGTTTCGGTTGAGGTTTCGGGTTTCGGACGAGGTTTCGGGTTTCGGTTGAGGTTTCGAGTTTCGGATAAGGTTTCGGAAGCTATAATCCGAAAACCCGAAACTTTCGGAATCGCCAAAAAAGGTTTCGGTGCCATCTCTGGTCTAGACACTTTTGCAGTCACGTGGTGTGGCGTATTTGGATTAACTCTTTGGCTTTATTGTTAGGGTTAGGGTTCGTGTTCGTGGATATAGCCTTAGAGGGTCACTATCTATATGTAAAATCGCGTTCCGGACATTTTTATGTTGTTTTTAAGGCCGATTTAAACACTAGTTTTCGAGTATTTCGCTCTTTTCTCCTTTTTTCTTCTTGTACACGTGTTTTTGATGTCGGACTGATCCGGGACGATTAAAATTTATGTTCTCCGATTGGTTAATTCTCATGCGCCACGTCACGTTACTGCAAAAGTGTCTAGACCCCTGGTGGGGTTAAATTATATATGTATAATTTTTAAATAACTTATGTAATATTTTACATAGCTTTATGTAAAAATGTAATTCGTGATGTACAATTATTAATGACTAAGCCATAAATCGTTACGCATATTACTAAGCACATATCTGTGTAAGGTATAATCTTAAAAGTATTGCTTGAACGACAAGTAAGTGCGGATATTCACAAATGAAAATTTAATAATTTATCAAAGTAATTTTAAATTACTTTGGAGAATACTATACTTACGCACGTACGTACGAAGTTTTATGCATATTTTGATTATGTACATACAGAAAAAAAAACATTCCAGAATGATATATAAAGAACCTAAATGCTTAAGTTACTCACATAATTAAATCAAAAAATTTTACAACCGTCGTTCTCTAATTAGCATGTATGAAAAAAATTTTAATTGTTATAATATAATAAATTAGCCGTGTAACAGTCTTCTCATGGTCCATTGACCTATTATTTTCCTCGACAGTTGTTTAATTCATTTCTAATTCATATGTCTTTACATTTGATCTACCGTGGTGATAATACCGAAAATGAAATGTCCACTATTATCTACAATTACAATTGGGCAACAACTTCACTTGGTCCTATGGACTCATGGGAGCCCATGATAAAAAGTGCATTGGTAATTTGTAGTTGTGTTTTATTTTTATTTTTTTGAAGAAGTTTGATGCTTTTAACAAAATTTATAAAAATCGCGCGCAATATTAGGATTTGTGCCTCCAATCTGTATATCCAATCTGTCTTTTTCTCGGCCCTGATCTGATTATGATATTTAATAAAGGTAAATAATTTTATCATTCGCAGCTTATCAGTTATCTATTTAGTTAATTTTAAAGCGCTAATTCTGTTCGTTTGTATAGCATTTCAACAACTATCGAGGAATAGATACAGTTAATTATATTATTTCACATCACATATTTATAAAAAGTTTTGTCAACTTAACATTTTTCTAATGACAAATAGATAAAATAGGAATATCACTTCATGAAGTATCAATGCCAGATAGTAAATTTTCACAAATTAAAACGTAGGTTGAGCAATAATTATGACAGCTGAAGCTGTAATTTGAAACTATTTTCAAGAATAAATTTGAGGTGTGCACTCTGGTTAGATTTAGGATAAAATTGTTAAAAAAGAGTATAAATGGGTTTTCAATAGGTTTTACATTTTTAAACGAGACCCTTAAACTTTTAACACAGTAATTTAAGAAAATTCATTTTAATATCTAAACTTCTTTTAAATATATATGTAGTGTAATGGCAACAGGAAAAGGAATATTAAAAGAAGCGGATTATTGTGAGGCACCACGCAATGGATACATAGAAGAAATATACATTGACAATGCAGTTAATCCGATTTTCAAATCAGATGGCTCAGTCTATGGTGTATTTACTCTGACACGAGAGGTTACTGAAAAAGTTTTGAGTGCTCGAAGATTTAAAACACTTAGCGAGTTTGGACGTTGGACTTCTGGTTAGTACAAAAAAAAATTTAGTAGAGTTACTGTATTATTACAGTGGACTTTATCTATTAACGCTTTTGCGTTTCCACAATATTTCTTGAAGATATTAAGTCATTTGATAGTGCCTGCAACATTATAACAAAAGTATTAAGAGATAACAATGCAGATATTCCTTATGCATTAATTTATTTTATCGAACATAAACTAAATGCTGGTTCTGAATCTCTGATTGCTCGCCTGATTTACACGACCTTTGATGAAGGCAGTAAGAAAGAAAGGCATTTTCCCGATTATTTTCCAGAAACTCGCGAAATAATTGATTTATCTAAAGAAGCCAATAAGAATCATGAAACATATATAGAATTAAAACGAGAAAAAACAACATATTCTTTTTTAAAATGTGAATCTTGGCCAATACACCTTCTAATAAAGAAAGGTCTACATGTGAAAGTCATTTTAAAAGACGACTCTCAGGCTGTATTATTTCCACTTGGCGATGAACAAACTTTATCAACTGTATTGATTTGTGGTATTAATCGGAAGTGCGAACTTGATGAGCAATATATGGAATTTTTACAGGTATGTGAATACTTTCGTTCTTAACATTTAATTTATAATACTTATTAGAGAATGTTCGAAAACATTATAATCTGTCAGCTAGTCGCAAGTCTGATGAATACATTTTTGCTACATGGGAAATCAATAGAAGAAGAAAGGAAGCGGTCTAAGATATTAGCCGATTTAAACTATCAAAATATCATGTTTTTCCAGGGCATTAGCCACGAATTAAAAAGTATTTATCTGTAAAAATGTTCTTTTAAAAGTATTATTCAAACAAACTTACCTTATTTATTTATTTATTTCTATATATATTATTATGTAAGCTCCATTAACCTTAATGCATTCACCACTTGAAGATGTAATTAGTTTACGTCCACGGGAGGCACCAATAATGTCACATCTTCAAACTATACGACGTAATTCTCGTCGATTGCTTAAACTTATTAATATTTTGCTGCAAGTAAGTCATATATACCCTTAATTCCTGAATTACTCTATTAATGACGATTCACCTTTGTATAGTTTTCAAATATAGAAGCTAATCAATTAGAAGCGAATTATATTGAAACTGATATAGCTGAAATTACTCGAGAGTTAGTTTCAGACTTTAAAAATATGGCTAAAAGATTAAGCTTAGATTTCATTACTGATATTCCACATTCAAGCGAATTCAATCATTTTATTGGTGACAAGATTTATTTAGATCACGATATGTATGAAATGATTGTATTTAATCTTTGTAAGCATCTTCGCTAAAAATTTTTTTCCATCAAGTTCATTCATTGAAATTATAGAGATGATACTAAGATATTTTATTTGCTATAGGTTCGAATGCACTAAAACATACTTGGAATGGAAGCATCATCATTCGCTTATATCTTGACTATAAAGATCAAAAAAAGATGATAGTTCTTGAAATATCAGATACTGGTTAGTAATATTATTTCTAAACTTATTGTTCTACTATAGATAACTACCTAAAAATGATAACTTTTATAAATATTAACACTGCGTTTTGGATTTATTATTGGAATTTATTTACAATATTACCATATCGATATTCGAAATGACTTTTTATTCAGGGATTGGAATACCAGAAGACGTTCTTCCAAATATATTCCAGCGTTTTTATCGTGTAGTATCCCAAAGTTCGCGTAGCCATGAAGGCATCGGAATAGGACTTGCTCTCGTTAAACAACTTATTACACACCATGGAGGAGATATCACTGTTACTTCTGCAATAAATAAAGGAACGACTTTTAAATGTTGGTTTCCAATAGGATGTGAACACCTGCCAACAAATCAAATACGCTTTAATAATTTTGGAAAACCAATAAATAATGATCAGGAATTAAATCGACAACTTTATTTAGAAGAATGTTCTCAATGGGCAAAAAATAATATGCCTGAAGTTCAATTTGATAGGAATCAATTGTCCGTTGACGATGATTGGAGTGTTGGTAAAGTTTCAACAAAAGAGATTTCATCTCCTTCCTCCACGGATAATCTTACCGCTAAAAAGAAACATCAAATATTACTCGTTGATGATAATAATGACATGAGGTAATAATTTCTTTACTCAAATAAATAAGATGTTTATGAATTAATTCTTATAATGACCCATATTTGTAGAAACTATTTATCGGTTCTGTTAAAAGAATTTGATATCATTAATGCTCATGATGGCAGAGATGCTATAAAGTTTTTAAAAAAGTCTGACAAATTGCCTCATTTAATTCTCAGTGGTATGTAATTATATTATGTAATTATATAATCATAATATTTTGATTCGATATATAAAATAATCGATGAATTATACTGGTATAATGTATAATAGATGTCATGTTACCAAATATGAATGGATACGAGTTATTAGATGCGTTAAGATCTAATACAAAAACTCGGCTGATTCCTGTAATATTATTATCTGCAAAAGCTGATGAAGACTCTAAAATTAAAGGTAATTTTAATTATCGACAGACTATTTATATATTTATCAATATAACAGATAATATATTTAATTAATTTAATATTAGGTCTGGATAAAGGAGCAGTTGATTATTTAATAAAACCATTTTCTGCTCAAGAACTAATTATCCGTATTCGTGCCAATATTGAGCTCTCACTTCTTCGTAGCAAGATAATATTACAACAAAGTAACAAGAAGAAATAAATCAATTATTACTTTCAATATCGACCGAACTTTTTTCCAGTTCAAACATAAATGAAACATTACATTATATTGCCGAGGAAATTTTTTATAGATTACCATGTGAAAGAACAATTATTATTTCAAATGAACAAAATGAATTTAAGAATAACAAAATACTTGCATTATTTGAAGACTCGGCAACTCCTTTCGTGGAAATTAGCGATACTGATAGGAATGAATCACAAATTTTCACTAATTCACAAGAACCTTTAAATAACAATTCTGGAATATCCATTTTTTTGGACGTGTACTGCGATGGTATTCGTAAAAATGTATCCATATTATCCGCAAAAATATTGTTAAATAATGGTGATAGAAATATATAGGCCTTCAAATTCTATATGGCTCGATTCTGAAATAGAGTTTTTACGACAAATATCGAATCAAATAAGCTTAGCATTAACTTCTAGAAGCTTGTTAGAGCAGAATAACGCATTAGAAATTCAGATAAAAGCTGCTGAAATTGCCAATAATACAAAGAGTCAAATATTAGCGAATACTTCGCATGGTATATTATTTTTATTTCACACATTAAACGTAAATTTTTATTATACTAATAGGCCTTAATATCACAGAATTACGAACACCATTAGGAGCGATAGTAGGCATGCTTTCTTCTTTTGAGGGTACTAACTTGACTGTTGAACAAAGGGACATGATTAATATCATGGCACGTGCCTCGGATGTTGCGTTATCTACAATAAAAAATATTCTTGATGTAGCAAAATTAGAAGCACAAAAGATAACTCTAGTAAACAGAACATTTGATTTATTAGAACTATTTGATGATACAATTGAGATGTTTGGAGAAAAGGCCGGGTCTAAAAAAATTGAACTAATTATAAATTGCGATGTAGATAAATTACCAAAATATGTTAAGAGTGATCCTGAAAGGTAATTAAACTAATTTAATCTTATACTATTATAAAGAAAAAATAGAATTTATTACTTATCTTTTGCATATTAACTAGGCTGAAACAAGTTCTATTCCATTTATTATCAAATTCGTTTGTATTTATAAAAATACTTTCGGTTTATTTTTATTTCATAACCTACTATATTCATAAGAATTTGTTCTAATTTCTTAGAATTAAATTTACAGAACAAGGCGAAATAATACTGACAATTTCAATGCTATCGCGCGAAGTCATTGATGTAAACAATGTGAATCTGACCAACAGTCAAATAATAAAAAAAGGTGTCCTGCTAATTGAATTATGCGACACTGGTATTGGGTAAGCTCTTATAATTGTGTATGGTTTATATTTTAGCATGTATATCATCTAACGATAATTATTTTTAATAATAATAATCCTAGCATGGATCCTGAATATATACAACATGCTTGGAAAAGCTTTTCACAAGGTGATATGTCGATAACTAGGAGACAAGGTGGTACAGGACTTGGTCTCTCAATATGTAAAAACCTAATAGAAATTAATGGAGGAAAAATTAATGCAGAAAGTCAGTTGGGAAAAGGAAGTAAATTTTGGTTTACATGGAATATTGAGCTATTATTATCTTCTATGACTGCGATTTCAAAATTTAAAACTCCGTTATTAAGTATGCAATTTAATGAACAATTAATTTACATATTACCTCATGCTATAAGGCAAAAACGAATATTAATAATTCACCCAGTCGAAAAGATAAGAAACATAGTTTTAAACTATCTTAAAAGGGTTGAAAAAATTGATGCATTCGATACTTTTGACAAGGCTATTAGAGCAGCAAAGGCATACGAAAAATCACATGATAAGCCTGCTTATGATATAGTATTTATTGGCCTTAATGAAAATGAAGAAGAAGTTGTGAAAGCAGCATTAGAGTTAAGAGGATTAGAAATGAATAATAATAATTTAGTAATAATCTTTATAGTATTTACAGGTAATGAAGGAAATGAATTAGCAAAAAGTTTAATTGGAAAAGTTGGGGGATCAACTTTCATTATTTATACTCCAATAACATGGAAAAAATTAGTTAATCAATTTATGCATATGGGAAAAAATGATTCTACTTATGAAAATAATATGGGCATGCACATCGATGAAAATATTATAAAGCGAATAAGGGATTATGGATTTCATAATATCGGAAATAAGAGTCAAGATATATATGAATATATAATTGGAAGAGATTTTAAGAGAAAACGTATTTCTGGTAAAGATTTTAATGGAAAATATATTTTATGTGTGGTATGATTTTTCCCTTTATTTGTCGAATAGTGCATCTTATTTACTATAATAAAGCCAAAATCCTTTATGATTAATATTATTTGTAGGATAGTGATTCTATTAGTCTTGAGGTAAATTGATTAAACTATGCAAGTTCATTAGTTGCAAATTCTATAATTAATTTTATTTTTAGAATACATTGCAACAAGTCTCAAAACTTGGTTATCCAACGGCCTCTACAACAAGTGGTCAAGAAGCAGTCAGATTAATTGATTCGGAATTTAAGCTATTAAATACAAGTTCATCCAATTTAGATATGGAACAAGTAAATCCTTGTAGAATTTCACTAATTTTATTAGAATGTAATTTAGTAAGTTTAATTTTTTATTCATATGTATTTATTGTTGCTATGAATATTCAAGTCATAATTAATTTATTGCTTGTTTTAGCCAATAATGTCAGGCTTTGATGTTTAACGAGCGATTAGAGCAATGAGANTCATAATTAATTTATTGCTTGTTTTAGCCAATAATGTCAGGCTTTGATGTTTAACGAGCGATTAGAGCAATGAGACCACCAATTTCAAATATACCGATTATTATTCTAACGAATTTACTTACTGATGAAATACAAAATAAGTTCATCGAGTTAGGGATAAACAATTTTCTCGGAAAACCTTTAAAAATTAAAGAGCTTGAAAAAGTTCTAACTAAATTGAATTGGTGAAAATTATTATCAATCATAATTAAATTTTTATGCTTTTTTCAATCCTTTCTAAAATTTTTACAATCCTAAATTAAGATTGCAATAAAAGTTTTGTATATTTAGCATTAAAACAATAAGAAATTTATTTTAAAAATTTATTTATATGAATAATCTTGTTAATTTGGTTTGTACGTCATGATCAAACAAAGGTTTTGGTAATTAGTTGTCATGAATTTTGGGTTAAATCTCACAGCTATTTCCTACAGGCCACCTACGTAACTGATTTTGAATAATAAACTTACATGTCTGGATTTGTACTTACGATAATTGCTTATTACCATTTTTTTAATCTATAAGTGAATTTGGCTGATGGTTGCTGACAAAAAGATGATAAAATAAGGATAGTAATTACCAAATGAAAGAATCATATAATTTTCGTATATTATTGCAGAATGAAATATGAACGATGGATGAGCATCTTTCTGAGGAACATTCGGAATAGACCGTTTCCAAGTATTCCAATATCGCAAAATCCGGAGATAGTTGTTTAACATCCATTGTTGAGCTTCCAAAAATTATAATACTCCTATTTTGAGCTAATAAAATATATGTATTTGGTTAAAATAAGCATATATTGTTATTTTTTAAATAATATATATATATGATATATACTTAGGACTGAAGTATGACCTGCACGACTGTCAATGCTTGCGTCATAGTTTGCCAAAATGGTAAAAATTAATTTGCTGAAATATTAACTAACCATTGTATTCATGTACTTTATGCATACTTTAACAGACTATTATTAATTAAAGGAAATATTGCACACTAAAAGGAATGAAAATAAATACATAGAATTATATTATTTGAACCAGATCTTTTTATATCAACTAACGTAAAGTGTCCGATAGTGACGATTCGACCAAGCAATTAATAGTTATCAGATCAGGTAAAATGTAGATGATATTAAGTCAGCATCATTTAGCGGCCATTTGTTGACTCAGATCATACCGCGAAGCGGCATGATTTGAGTCAATCAAATGGTCGCTAAATGATGCTGATCCAATGTCATCTACATTTTCTACCTGATATAACGATATTATCCGGGAGTGGTCATTGATCATGTTACCCGTATTAAGGGAAGATTATACAACACTTAACCCAGTGATGATCATGGATTATCACCTCCATATAATCACAAAATAATTTTGATTTTTGGAAACAAATCTCCGTCACATTTCACTGTCAAGTTCATTTAAGTTAGGGTTAGGGTTCCTATAGGGTTTGATGTTAGCAAGACATACAGTGAAATTGCTCAAGGAATTTTTTTTGTTAGGGCGTGAAAGGTGATTTCTTATGCAAATTTTAGGGAAATGAGCGATTTTTGAAAAAGCGAACGTTTTTGTTTCGATTTTTCCGCTAGTGTTACGCTACATCAAGGAATGACTTGCTATTGGTTTGCGCCAAAACAAAATCACGTGATAGTGAAATTCTGACGGCGTAGTTGTGATTATAGGATCTTAGGTGAGAGGATCTTGTGCTTATATTTACAGATAGTAATTGATATTATCTGATATTTGTTTATATTTTTTGACCAATAAAATTACTATGTGATTATATAGAGGGTGACAATTCGTGGTAATCACTGGGTTAACTGTTGTAAAAGTGTCCCTTAATTCCTATATGCCGTCCTCTCATATATGTTTATTTCAGTTTTCAATAAAACGATTCAACAAAAGACTGTCGAATAAAGAGCTTCCGAAGTGCTTTTTGTTCGATTGTGAAGTGCTAGAAAACTAGTATTAACGAGAAGAAATATTTGAATAAACATTTAGCTTTTACGGAATCATTCGGGACAAAATTTGCTCGACCAATAGGAATTTGGAAACCCCAAAATTCCAATCTGTGATCGCTGCATACATTCTTTAAAATGATGCAGATCCGATCACTAGATCACGAGAATTTTGCCTGTAAAAATTGTACATACGTACGAAGTTTTTTTATCAGATAAAATACTTTTTGTAATAAATTAATTATATACAGTACCGATATTTATTTATTTTTGCTCCTTTCTTTTATAAGAGGAATGTAATGTTAAGGCCGTTTGAAGTTAATTTTTCAGTTAACATCACCCCAGCTGAAGTCTCCCCCCTCCCTCGAAAAATGAACAGCCAATCAAAACGCTGAATGACTCTCACCAGTCACCTGATTTACAGAAATTGCTTCATTTTTATATGTTCGTTTCATATGTTCGTTTCATTTTACCCCCTCCCCCTCCCATGAGTCCTGGAATAGTGATGTTAAACAAAGAATCAACTTCGAACTGCCTTATCACGTGACCCGAACTTTTTTTGTCATGGCTAGGGTACTCTTTTGAAACACCATGTTAGAAGAATTAACTTTGCGTGGCCTAATATTAACGATGCTAAATAAGAGATCAACAATTGGATCGATCAAGTAAATTCACGACAATAAAATTAAAAGACAATTTCTGGATTCGAATGTCTAAATAATTTATTTCCAATCACTTTTCAGACATGTATACTAGTAAAATTAAAAAATATTGATATAGAATAATTTTATTTAAAAATATAACGATAACAATAGAGAATACCATTACTTCTATTTACATAATTTGAACAGATTATGTTTTTTTTAATATCAAATCTGGTAACAACATTCTATTGTTACACTATCTGTTATATCTTTCTATAAATTAACTAATTTGGCGGAGAAGCAGCCTGCATGTGATATTTTTGGTAATAAATTTCCAAATTTGTAAAACACCAAAGCAAAGTTTACTTTTTTTTTTTAATTAGAAAAGTAAATATTATACATCAGGGTGAAATTCGCGCTGGATTCTAGTAAAACCCGCTTTGATCATAGGGTTAGGGTGAAATCCGCGTTAGCATAGTGTTTTTTATATGTTAACGCGGATTTAACCTTTATGTGATCTGCATATCGGATTTAACAAAAATTCAGCGCGGCTTTCACCCCGTCGTAATATTATTATTTAAAAAAATTATCAAATCTGATAACACCATTTTATTGTTACACTATCTGCTATATATTAATCGAACGCCCGCATGAGCAGTTTCTAGTTGCTATATCTTGACCGAACGCCCGCATGAGCAGTTTCTAGTTTATTAATAAATTTACAAATATGTATACGCCAAAACAAAGGTTTTTTTTTTTAAATAACAAAGCAAAGGTTATTTATAAAATTTTCTATTAAAAAAATTAAAGTTTAACAGTTAATTTACAAGTCTATGTAATATGCTAATCAAACAAATTTTTATATCAAAAATTCACATGGAATTATTATTTTTTTTTGTTAGAAGCAAAAAAAACGATTTCATAAATTTGAGATATTGATTAGTCATCTATATTTCTGTGTATAATAGAAACTAATATTAATACTCTATAAATAGTTCAAAAAAGATATTTTCTATTTATATAATAAAACACGGATTTATATATAGTAACACAAAATTCTATTTATTAAATGACCCTCTGGGTCAATAAAAATAATCTGCGCAAAAGTTTAGTGGAATTACCTATAATCCAAACATTTAACTTTAACTCTAATCCATTTTTCGTAAAAAACAAAATTAAAAAAAAAAAAACCAAAATTAAAAAAAAAAAAACAAAATTAAAAAAAAAAATGAATTTTTATTTTTTTATTATTTATTTCTTTTTTATTCCTTATGTTTATGGTGTAGATACAAATTTTTATGGTGCAGCTGATGGTGGTTATTGTCAATTACTTTTTGGAATTTGTGGTGGATGGTGTTCTGAAGGTCAAAGTTGTATTCTGGGTGCTTCAGGTGAATGCCAATGTGAAGCACGCATATCTGAACCTATCCAGACATTAAATCCAGTAAATTCTTATCCTTTTACAATACCAAAATCAAAACCAAATCCTGAATCACCAAATTCTAAACCTGCATATTATCCTGGACTTGTAAATCCAAATCCTGAACCTGCAAATTCAAACTTTGCGTTTGCAAATCCAGGTCCTGGATCACTTGAACCTGTAAATCCAAATCCTGAACCTGCAAATCCAAATCCTGAATCATATAAACCTGCTAATCCAATTCCTTTTGAAGCTATGAAACCTACAATGCCCAAAAAAGTTCCATTTATTCCAGAATAATAAATTATTTGGTAATTATTAAATATTTTTATATATTTTTATATAACTTTTATTATTTTATATAAATTTTAATATTTTTAATAACCTGCTATCTTAGATAAAAAACTAAAAATAGATCTTTTGAATAAAAATATAAAAAAATTTATTTATTTTATTATTGTTTTTTTTTTATTAAAAGTTTATTATGTTAAATATTTTATTTTATTTTGTTATTATTCTATCAAATATCATCAATTTAAATTTTTATTTTTTATTTGATTTATTTTAAGATATTATACGATGTATTTACAATGTATAATAAAAATTTAAAAATTTAAATATTATAATAAAATACTCATAACGAATTAAAAAGCATACTTTTTTAACCTATTCTGTATTGTTTTAGGTTTAAATAATTGATATTAAGACTATTTTGCCAGTTTCGTTAGATTTTTTTATTCATTTTATTGTCTCTATTTGTTAATTTTCATTTCATTGTCTTCATAGACTCTATTCACTCTATTGGCCTCATTGGACTCTATTCGATCTATTAGTAATTTTTCCAATGGAACTTACCATTGTCAATACTTCTCTTACTTAATACCAAATTAGTTTAACCCTTATAGAAGTTCAATATCTGATTGGTTGATTTTTGTGAATCTACTTGTGATTTTCTATAACAATTATATCTTTCTTTAGATCGCCAAGCTTGGATAAAGTTTTGAATTTATTGGTTGATCAGCAAGAATTTTAATTGGCTAAAATTAAAGGCCAACTTCATATTATGTCTTGTATTTCTTTGGTTGTAGTTTTTTGTAAAACTAATTAATATTTTAATATTTTTGTTCTATATCCAAATTTTTTTGTGTATTACAGTGCCTTTTCGTGCTGCAATTTCTTATGGGGTATTATAAAAAAATGTAACTATATCATACTTTTTTCACATAGAGTTTTCTGTTCGTTCCAGATTAATTACAGTATAGGATTAAAATATTTATATCAAAAGACAGACATTAATGCTTAATTTATTAGAACGATAATAATTAAGAAAATTTTAATAGTTAAGGTAAAAATAATAATAGAATTTCACAATATTACTTACACATACAATATCTGACAATTAACAAAAAAAATTAAGCAGTTCATGGGAACACTATTTAACTGCTATCGTGAATATTTTAAGTGACACTGTTTTCATTCTTAATAAAATTAATCATTCGCTATTAAAAATAATCATAATTAAAAATTCTCATAACTACTATGAATCTAAATTATATAACATATTTATAATTGATAACAGATCACTAAAAGTGAATATCATGAACAATAGCGTAGATGTGCTGCCAAAACAATATTTCATTATTAGTAAATCACAAACTTAAACATTGGCCTTATTTTAACTTAACTAAGAATTATATCTAATGGTAAATTGCAGTAATGTCATTGCTATAATTAGTGCTTTGGTTACCTACAATCATAATACCATTTAGATTTACTGAGTCAGAATAAAAGTATATAGGACCTCCACTATCACCTTGGGAAGCATACATATCTGTGATGATCAAATAGATTGAAAGCCTTCTTTATAAAATATAAAAACCGTCGAAAGCTCTTATGTATCCACTTGTAACACGTGTAGTGAAACCAGACTTACATAAATGTATATGCAATTGTCTATAACGACTTGAATCTGAATTCCTTATCATCGGTATTAGTTCTGTATGTGTACCTCTTAACTCGATTAAGCCAAAATCATAATTTTGTACACTATGGTTACCATTCGTCCGATAAAATATGTTGTAAACCCCGAACCACACGGGATATGATAAAATTATTATCAGTATCCCTATCATAATAATGACTTGCGGTACAATGTAATTAACATTAGTATGATCTCTAGAGTTAGCTAAAAACCCTGCTGAACACATAAATTCTAGGGATGATATCCTGTTTGTCCAAACTCAGTTAGCCCTGTTTGTAACCAGAACCAGTTAAACTCGTTAATTATTAAATTTAAAACATATCATGCTTAACTTGAGGCTGAAATCGATTTATGAACAAAAGTCAGAAAGTTTCTTAATTAAAAGTTTTTTTATTATTGTGGCGTGATATGTCGATATGACTCATTTAATTTAAAAGTTAGTTAATAGCTATGCGTAATAATGACTAAAATTGGACAATTTTATTTATTTACTTTATTTGAACCTTGACTATGAACGAAAAAACTAAACATGAACAAGTTGAACCTAGTGCGATGAATGAAAAAACTATACCCGAACAATTTGATAATACAATGGAATTTACTTCCTCTGTAAGTTCAACGTCTTAAGTCGAATTTGAATCCAATATACTCAAAGAAATATCAAACCATCCTCCAAAGCGATTAAAGAAGGAACCTTTTGGGATGATCTTGTTGTAACAAACAATTATCCGAAGAGAGTGCTTGTGCAAGTCTTTGCTTAAAATCTTGGTATGAATCAGGTAATATTGATTGAGTGGAAGGTCAATAAATTAAATAAATCATGGCTTCAATGAAATAAATATTATAGTACTTTTTTATTGGCCAGAGCGTAGCGACGGTCCATTAGTGTCTATGCAAAGTGATACAAAAATTACCTTCCTGATGTGCTTCAATTGTAAAAATCTTGACAAATTTTACTTTTTTGATATACTTGCATATATATGATGAAAATCTTATAAGAAATGGAATTTGGAAATTTTTTGTCTGTACGCACGCGTGTCTATATTTGTGCTTTAATGTTACCAACATATGCATATTAACGCGTTTGTGTAATATATGATGGGCTCCGGACATATAATGCTATGCATTAGCCTAGTTGTACTTAATAAATAGCGACAGTTCATGTGTCAAGCATAATCATTAATAAATTTGTATAAACGGAGTTTAAAACTCAGTTTATTGTATATGCTTCGAAACAGTGTTTAACGGGTGGTGTAGGGTTTGCATAAATTATAATCGGGATATATGGCCTGGCAAGCATCTATAATCTCCTTATTTCACTTTCAATTTGTGTTAAGTATATAACAGCATTATTAAGTCTTATATCAACGTTAAGAAAAATGGCTTCAGCATTTTAGCTTTAGCTAATTTTCAAACACAAGGCTTAATTGATATAGAGAATTATTTGCTAGTATAAACTTTAATAAATCTCTTTATTGTACGGGTCTTATGTGACAACCCGTGCTTTTTTCATTTACTTATTGGCACGGGATTGTTACGTCAAACACCGTGCAATAAGATAGTTATTATATGGGTATGTTGAATAACTCGTTACATACACGGGTTCATATTTAAATCCCGTGCCTTCGGCACGGAATATGAACCCGTGTGTAACTGAGTTATTCACTACAACCCATACAATAACTATTATATATGGATATATCTCAGGTAAGGATATAATATGACCGACCTCGCTAAAATTTACTGTATTAATCGCTAATTTGTTTGCTTTTACATCTATCCAAGTTCCTCCAAAACTTGAAGCATCTAAAAATTTGTTTATGGTTCTATCCAAATTTTTCGGATATTTTTCATGGATTGAGTACATGGGTAAGTCGGCATTATTGACTCTCCATAGCTTTGCCAAATGTTCATACTGAGCATGAACTATTGAATGAAATATAAAAATAATAAAAAATAAATTTATTAAATGGTAGATATCTTTCATAATTATGTTAACAAAGTAAATATGTCTCAATATGTGCAATAAAGTAGTGCTTATATTTAAATGAGTGTCGCCAAATGAAAACCAAATATTTATTTCCGTTGTCTCTCACTTTCCCAAAGTCCCTTCCTGAAATGCTATTTCTCCGACACAATAGCTTCGATATTCTCTTTTCCCGACAAGGCCATTACTAGCTTTTGTTCATTTAACCGACAATCACTTCACTGACAACTTAGTTCACCTACAGTTTATTTCACCGATAGTCATTTCACTAACAAAGTAATTTCGGTCATTGTCGTTAGGGTCAGGTTTAGAATTAGATTAAGTTAGTGCAATTTTTTAAAAAAACTTGTCGGTGAAATAAATATCCGGTATTTCCGGTGAAACAAGATATCTATGAATTGATTGTCGGTGATGACATGACATGAACCTAATTATGTCCCGTTAGTAAAATATATTACGACTTCAGTGAAATATTAGTTCAGAAAAATGGATTTCGGGAAGTTAGCCCGTAATCATTTGTTTAATAGTAATCTACTTTTGACATCCTAGTTTTATATGGAGACACTCATATTAGGTGGTCTAGAAAATGATTATTGCTGACGGACTTTCAACAATTGATCAATAAGTGATATTTATTATCCGCAACAGCGAGAATATGAGATAATTCTCCTACAGGATAGTGAATATTTTCACTAAAAATGGACTGGAATAAAATGAAAGTATCAAGCCATTCAATTTGAAATTATTCCAAAAATTGGATAAATAATTTTTTTGACCAAATCAAAATAAAATGACTTGGTGGCAGACATATGAAAGCGTGACATCGGAAAGTTATAAATTTGGGTTTACCAGTAAGAATGAACTGTTGCATATATTAGCTAGGGTGCTACTTTAGATAAATAAGGCCACTCCAAAATTGATTCTTTGTTTAATATAACATAATTATTTTGTAAGAGGAGGGATAAAAAATCTACAAAAGCAAAAAAAAACAACAGCGATTCTATTGCTAAATAAATGTTAAAATGTCAAAAGTCGATACTCCAATTGATTGTTAAATTATTGTTTATTTTATGTCTAAAATTTTAAAAAATAGAGGCTGGTTATGCTAAACTAAAAATAATATGTTCATTTATTAAACAAATACAACAATTAAATTTTTAAAACACTATCTTATGATTCTACTACAAAGAATTACTAAATTATAATATACTTATAAAACACTTTATTCCTTTTTACTGCAATTGTAACTTCATTTTATTATATCTAAATAAACTTTCAACTCTTTGCAACTCAATTGCATTCTAGTTTTATTACCGTATATAAATAATAATAATTTTTTAAATGAAATATATGCCCAATAATATTTTTAATATATATTATAAGCTTTTAGTTTATAAAATTTACTAATAATTTATAATATATAAAAAAGAATTTAACTACAAATGACCGGCGGTGATCATCACCGGTGTGTAATTAACCAATAACGATAAAACAAAAAAAAGTTCATTTCATTTACTTTAGGGTTAGGGTGAGGCCTGGGATTTTAGCAGGGTGTCTGATATATGCAAAATTTAGCAAGGAATTATTTTGTTAGAATGTCAAAGGTAGTTTCATAGACGAATTCTTGAGATATTAGCATTTTTTTAAAAAAATCTTTATTTTTGTTACACAACTGATTTGCACGTTACACCTGACCCTGCAAATTTATTGGTTAATTACACACCTGTGATGATCACCGCCGGTTATAGTTAGTAAAATTCTATAAAAAAAAATGTACTAAATTTAATATATACAAAACAAATGTAATTGAATATTTTAAAAAAAAACTAAAAATGTACTAAATTTAGAACATACAAAGTGCAATCAATAATTGATTATTTAAAAAAAAAATTATTTAAAATAATTTTCTTAATAATATTAAATAAATAATGCCAAACTATTCTATTTTGGAATATCAAACAGATTTTTGTATATAAAATATATATATATATATATATTTTAAAATTTTAATCTATTTACCAACCATACTAAAACTAGTACAAAAGGGAAATCCAAACCATTAATATACCTTAGGTGTTTTCTTGGAATCTTTTACAAGTTTTCTGATCTGTAATCCTTTAATTTAAATGGATCTGATAATTTTGATTAAATAAAATATCCTTATCTATTAATTTTAACTGTATAGTGTTACAAAGTTATGTTTTTGATTATTTACATTTGAAAACATCAAAAAAGTAATTTGAACTCTGTGTCTGTCTACTTATTGATATAGATTATACATTCTACTCTTAATTGTTTGATTATTATTAAAAATTTATAAAAAATGAATTGATTGTTAGGGGGTTTTGATTTTAGGATATACACTGGTGAGCCAACCACCTAAGCCATTGAGCTATGCATCATTGACCTGATCGAAAATTTATATTTTCTCTTAAAAGAAATATTAGAGGCACTAGATTGTCCAATTAAATTTTCTCATATATATAATATTTATATAAGTAAATATAATAATCTTTTTAAAATTTGAAATTTTTATATCTTCTAGCAAAGGTTTCTCAATAACTATATGGGCTAGGAAAATCAATTTTTATTTTACAAATCTTATAATTAAATCATAAGAAAATGCAAATTTTAAAGAACTATAATGTAAAATTTAATCAATACAGCCACTTTTGTGTAGTGTTTCGATCCATAATCTGTTAATCCAGATGGAATATCCTTATCCATTGATTTTAACCAGATAGATTCATAATACCTATCATACTAAAGATATAGGTTGTAAATAAAAAAAAACTTTTTGCATGACTAAAACTTATGCATGAATCATTATTATAAAAAATAAATCAGTCTATTTGTAATAAATATACTGCGATCTTGATATAGTGATTGGTATATTTTAAAAAATCATTTTCATCACTAATTTCTTTTATTAGTGCTAAATATTATTATATTTAATATTATTATAATTATTTTTAATCTGAAATTCACTAGCTGAATTCGGATTAGTCCAAATTCGAATTATCAACCAGATTCATTAAAGAAAATCTGAATTTAATCCGAATAACCCTTAAAAAATAGGATCAAGACACTACCTTTATCAGAAACTTTTAAAACTAATTTTTCCACAGAACTATACATGTCAATTCAAAATTTTAAAGTTATGCCCTCATATCAAATTGCCAAGAATTTTGGATCCCAAAAATAAATTAAGCGCAAATATTGCCAAAATCAGTTGAATTAAAGGTATCTTCTATGTTCTTTTGTTTTGCTTATCAATATATAAAATTAATAAATATAATCACAAACACATTTAATTTCGCTTATTGCTGTAGTGCAGAACTTTTCAATATTTTATATTCACATGTATAAGTTAAGCTTCAAACGTTTTAAATATTTAAAGTTTAATGAAATATATATAATGTGATAAAAATTGCTAAAGCTGCTTTAGTGCGAACTTAATTAAATGTGAATAAAAGTTATACAATGATGCCAGATACGGTCAAGTAATTAACATCTGTGGCTTAACCTGTCACAGATTCAGACGTGCATATGTGACGCGATCAGCCGATTATGACTGTCATCGTGTCACCGTTGGCGACAAATGTTGCACAAAAAATTATTAATAAGGAGATAGATATTTGAACTATCATTTTTGAGATTCAAACCTTAATTAAAGTCGGCAAAAACTTAACGTTACAGTATGATAACCTCAATGAAAGCACTATCGTATGACTTGGTACCTACAGTAATTACTATCATCCTGTTGGCAATTTTACCAATAGGATATACGAAAGAATATTCAACTTTCAGTTATACAGAAACATCTATTCAGGATAACCTTACTAACACACAACCCCGTGTTTGGGATATTAAACATTATCAAGATAGTACAGCAGTTCTTCGCATTAGTAGGGATAATTACTTTATTGGCAATACTACTAGATGTTTTGAGCAAAAGTTAATGCTTCGTGTTATTCAAACAAATGGAAGTGTTATACCAATAAATTTTGACGTCATCGAGGAAATACAAGATATCAATTACTGTTTAGTTAATGATAAAAGCCCCATAAATATATACCCATTATTTGATCAATATATTCTGATAACATATATTCATGCATCTAATACCTCTGATAATACAACTTTCACGGATCAAGGAATGATTATAGATTGGGATGGATATATTATAAGGTTTGTCAAAAGTGTAGTAAAACATATAAATTTTAAGTAATAATTATTATTTATCACGTTTATAAATTGTTGCATTATAGTAAGATCGAATTTGGACCGTCATACCTACTTCCGGGCACCAATATTTGGATTCCAAATGATTATTTAACTGTTAACATCGATCCTTGGATGGGATTTTTGCGTTTATCCATGGTGCGTGGAACAAATAATTTTATATGGACCCAATATGCATAGTACGTTGCATTTTTTATTGGTTAATTGTATACAGCATATATTTGTATATAATTTCAATTCGTTTTTTTATAGTAACGGTAATGGGTTATTCTCTTTATTGCGAAATGTACATTCGAAAATTTAGACTTCACAAACTTTCAAGTTTCTGTACTTCCAACTTTGAATTTTGGATATGCAATTATATACACTAATACTACAAACAGAAATACGACTGGTGCAGTCGAAAATTTAGACTTCACAAACTTTCAAGTTTCTGTACTTCCAACTTTAAATAATGGATATGCAATTATATACACTAATAATACAAACAGAAATACGACTGACCCAGCATCAAAATCTGGAGGATTATTGTTATGTTATTGAATTATAATCAAACAACAACGAGCCAACCATTCCTTTTATATGAAAAGTCTACACAGAATATAGTTCAATCGACTATATTATTATTAGTCATGAATGTGTCCTAATCATAGAGCAAGAAAGCCTAATTCCTGTAAACGGAACCAATAATACTAGTACAGAAACAAGCAAATCTTACATCAAGATAAGGTTTCTTTCTACAGGATCTAGGTTTAGCTCGAATCCAATATTCAATTTAACTTTAACATCTTTTAAAACATTGTCTCCGCATTAATATCACAACAAACAGCTCTTAATTCAAATGTGAATTTCACATTTCACCTTTACGACGAAGATAATGAACCATCGAGTTGGAAATTTCTGCAGCAGCCTATTATCTCTAACCTTGCTAGCTTGTATGATATATTGCCAAATAATACGATGCTAATTGCGCGAAATGAAACCACCACTACCTGGAATCTTTTCGCGATAAATTTGCCACAACTTGAACCGTTTAATGGTAAGATATTTTTGAATTTAGATCATAAATATGAAAATTTTTTAACAGATGATTGTTCTTATTTATCATAGATAGCGGTTATGGTAATTTGCATGTGAATTCGACATGTCCTTCAAAAGGCTCTAATTCTCTATTATTGAAATCCGAAATAATTTACATAAAATATCAAGAAAACGTTTCGCTTTCAGATGGCTATTTGACCATATATCAAATAATTAATCAAAATAATGTTCTTCGACAAAGAATTAATTCGAAAACTTGCCAATGTAATATTTCATGCATTGTTGTCAAAATCAATATATTTCCTTGTACGTTCAATTATCCGGGTGGGAAATATTTTATACAAATTGACAATAATTTTGTAAAAAATTTCGAATACGGTGAACCTCAGTTAGGAATTCAACCAAATATTTGGATGTTTGAAACTGATTTATATCATGGAATAACCTTTAATAATTTTAAGATTGCTTATTAATAACAGATATTACTGAATTATATTAATAGCTGATAAAAGTATAGGACAAAATCGAAAAGGTAATGTAGTTTAAATGATTAAACTTTTTCAATAAATTATAGATGAAAGGGTGTGGCGCCTTAGAGAAGTGGTCAAGGTGTCACCCCCCAAGCGGCAGGTTGACAGTTCGAATCCCACTGGCGACGTTTTGAAGTTAAATCTGCGTTCGGTGATTGTGGCTTATGAGCGGTTGGGTGCTAAACCTGTAACCTTGGTTCCACCATCTTGAATGGGAGCCTGCGGGCGCAATGATGTATGTGTTACATCGCAAATCCAGGGAACCGGAAAAAACCCACAAGAACCCGTTTGGCAAGACCCGAGTTAGGAGGTAGTGAAAATCGGTCCTACGGTATGCACCAGAGAAGGCGGATACTACGATCGGAACGAACCTAATAAGGGCAGGTAGCCTCGGTTACCAAATCCGGGCAATGGTACATGTATGGGACATGAAATTTGTTCCGGTAGGCTCTTGTGCGAGGGTAAAGTAGCCCTTAGGTCGTCGAATTTAAAAGGGTTGTGGCCCACAATATCTGCATTAAATGTAGTGCGTCGGTAGTAATAGGAGGACCATGAACCAGAGGGTTTAAATAGACAATTCCCGTAGTTGGGTTGTAGGTATGGCAGCTAGTGTAGAACCTTCGGGCGGACTACTTAAATTAGGCACCAAAAGTGCACGTGTGGCTAGTTGTATCCTCATTCATGTAACAAATATTACGTCACTATAACTCATAATAAAATCCCGGCCATAGCACACGGCCTCTAAACTTAAAAAAAAAAAAAATAAAAAAAAAATAAATAAATTATAGATGAATAGCATTATCTTCAATGTTTTGGTTAAATTAGACGACATAACGGGAATACTACGATTAACGAACAAAGGAACTCAGTATTTTCTAGGATTAAGTGGCTCAGAAAAACAAGAATTTTCTTTTTATTTAATAAATGAGCTCACTATCATGATTCCTATAGAAGAAGGAAGATTGTTTTCAAACGAACATGGTCAATTAGATCCAACCGATATGACGAAAATTCTTATCTCAATATTTATTAGCGGAACAAAAGATAGTGACAAAATGACTACTTCTGAGGTAAAAACAAATTTAGACCAATTAATTAAGAATAAAGAATATACAGGGATCTCAATGGGTCATAGTACACAGGATTTAGATGAAACTTATGGATTTTATGGATTTAGTTTATCGAGTAATAATTTTATTATGTTTTTATAATATATTTTTTTTCAATCTTAAAATAATTTATATATTCTATTTGGTAGTGTCTATATCATAGTTCATTGAATTTTATAAGATAAATTTTATAATTTTCTTTGTACCCGTAGTTATATTTATACTAGTATACTTGGTAGCAAGATTAAAATCACTAGAGGTAGTAATCCTATTTGATAAATTATCCATTTTTTTTATTTTTTTTTCTTGTCTAATATATAAAACTTTATAGAGTGAAAATTTCATCATTTTCCAACTTGGTTTTAACATGTTTCGTTTTATTACCTTTACAATATTTGTTTTTTCGGATTCTCAATCCATCCTAATACTTTCCAAGCCCAGGTAATTATGATGTATCATTTAAATAAGTGTTAAATAACCATACTATTAAATTTACATTTCTATTATCTAAATTAGCATAATATTTTTAGTTGCACCCATAATATATAATTTTTTATGGCATTTTTAATAATGTGTTTCACGGCTTCTATAGAATTCCACATATATTTAACATTATTAATGATTACTTGGGTGCCAAACGAAGATTTTATAAATGGGTCTCAAAATATGGAAGAGTTGCTACCTCATTGGTATTGCTATCTATCATACTGATTAATACATTAAAGATGTTAAAATCACGTATAGGAGGTTTTGAACATTTCAATGCACCATTATCTGATAAGTCGTTGAAAATAATTGTCGCAGCTGATGCTGAAAACGGCTGATGCTGAAATTTTAACCTACTTTGATATAAAATTTTAAAATTTTTTTGTAATGATTTTTTCATTTTTGTCTTATAGGGTTAGGGTGAGGTTTGGGGGTAGATTTGATATTTAAAGAGTATTTGTAGATTTTAGCAGGGCTTATAGTTTCAAATCAAGATCCCAAATTTCAGCATCAGCTGCGACAATAATTTTTTTGGGATCTTGGTTTAGCTTATTCCTAACAGAAATACCACAATTAATTATTCAGGTATGTCGAATTAAAGATAAATTTTGAGATTATTCATATTTTTACTATGTTAACAATATTGATAATATACACTAGTAAATGCACAGCATTGTATGTCCGGAGCCAATATTTAATATATACACTATATATTATATTTAACATCAATACAGCAATATAAGTTGATTACGTGTCTGTTTTTGTTTTTGTCGATCAGTTGAATGTGATTGGTTGTATATCACATGATGCGGCCGGACAGACGAACATTTGCTGATCAAACCCTTTCGTAAAATAGAGAGTCCTCCGCTTCGCTCCGGACTAATTATTTAGATTCTTTATGTTATTTTTTCTATTGTTGAGTATGACCTTGCATTATTATCCATAATAGTATCAAGCCTCGCAATACTTTTTAATATAGTTAGTAAGCTAATTATGAAGCGTACTTATCCTATTGAGTAAAATGGTGTTATATCAGACTTTATTCAAAAGTCTTGTTATATAGCATTTTTATTCATTTCTTTTTTAAACTAATTAAACTATTGTAAATTATACTATCTTATTAATTAAAACTTCTAATAGTTTTAATTAACGTTTTTTGTGTCAAGATTTTTTTTTGTATATAGATTTATTATATTTATTGCAAATTTTAATATTTCTTTAACTAGCTTGGTTTAAATTTTTATATTTTAAATTTAATTATATGTTATATACTTTAAAATTTACTTTATTTATTATAAATATTATACAAAAATACAAAATATTTCTAGCAAAATTATGAGTTATAATTATTTAGATCATTTTTATTTTATATCTAGGATATAAATTAGTTTATTTTGTACTAGAAATACAACGAATTTTTTCATATAGTTTAATCATCGTTAGTTAATAAGACTATTACTTTTATTTAAATAATACAGTAGAAGTCCAGTTTTGCCAAATCATATTATAAATGTTAAACTATGTTGATAATTTAAATTTAAAGTCTTCAAACCATTAAAATTCCTATGGATAATCCTGAAAAATTTTAACTTATATAAGTGTCAACGAGAATATCATTGAAGAAAGCTACGAATAATATCATAATTCAGCTTCCTGAAAATGACGAACCGTTTAGCATTCAGTGAAATAAAAAAAATCTCAAAACGTTAAAACAGAATATAAATTGTACAATTTACTTATTCGGACATTTTACGATTAAAATTATATAATTTTAATAGTAAAATGACTGAATAAGAAAAAGTGTCGTTACATAAGACCAGAATGATAGCATAAATTATGAAATCATTACAGTAGTATAAATACAGATTTATGCTAATAAAGAAAGACCTTTTTTTAATCATGCAAAAGTATAAATATATTTATTTCTATAAATTAAATTAGCTCTGGATTATCCATTATTGGTGCGGCTTGCTTCAACTCACCGAACCCCATTTCACCGACAAATTATTCACCACAAGTTCATTTTACCGACAGTTTTTTCACCGAAGCTCTTTCACCGACAAAGTAATTCTAGTCATTGTCGTTAAGGTCAGGGTAGAATTAGGGTTTAAGTTAGTGTGCTTTATAGAAAAAACTTGTCGGTGAATTGAAATGAACTGTTGGTAAAATGAACTTGTCGGTGAAATGTGGTGTCTATGAAGTGATTGTCGGTGAAATACTGTCCCTGGATTATGGATTTCCAGGCATTGGAATAATAGAGTGTCGCCGTTCTTGTCGTTTTTTTTATATGTAAATATTCCAGCAATTACAGACACAATTAGAATAATACCAGCCATACTAGTAATAATAATAATTAATATAGATGTAGATGAACTTGGAATTGATCTAAGATTATTCATAATTGCTACAGCAACCCCAGTGTGGTTTTTTATGTCAAGAAATATAAACAAAATTTGTTGTGCCGAGCTTAATGTGATACAAGAAAAATTAAACTTATAAATATGGAATAATTCATCATTGCTTTTTTTTTTGTTTTTTTCTTCCTCCCCCGCTATCCTGAAGGTCCTTAGACACTTTGGATCTGTAACAACTTTCAGGCCAGAATTATCATTTTAGACGGAGATCAACGGTTTACTAACCCCTAGGTAACATTACCCGGGGACGTCAAGTGACGCGATGGTATATCACCGACTCATGAGATAGCTCATGTTCCATTAACATCATTTGTTTCGATATTTATTTTATAGCTAAATAAAAGATAATAAAACGATGATATAGTAATTACCAAATAAACAATCATATAATTTGCATAGATTATTGCAGAATGAATATGAATGGTGGAGGAGCATCATTCTGATGAATAATCGGAATAGACCATTTCCAAGTATTTATATCCAATACCTTAAATCCGGAGATACTTGTTTAACGTCCATTGTCGAACTTCCATAAATTATAATACTCTTATTTTGAGCTAATAAAATATATGTATTTGGTTAAAATAGGCATATATTTTATTTTTTAAATAATATATATAGATATATACTTAGAACAGAAGTATGACCTGTACGAATATCAATCTTACGGTAGTAGTTTGCTAAAATCATATAAATTAGTTAACTGAAATATCAACTAACTATTGTATAAATGTACTTTATGCATATTTAGTAGACCATGTAAAAGACTTCATGTTGAATAATCTGATCTATATATTTGATTAATTAAAGGAAAAATTATACACTGAAATGAAATAAAAATATATGCATAGAATTATATTATTTGAGCCATACCATTTTTATATCAACTAGACATAAAGTGACGATTCGACCCACCAATATAAATTATTTCTGCAGTTGGTAATAATATAGCAGCATAAATGCTGCGAGAAGAGGATTGTTCTGGAATTTACTTAATGTTGACTATTACATAGTAGTAATTTCAAACATATCATACAGGTGACTTTCGTAATATATATGTCGTAGGTGGGAATGGAATTTAAGTGGATTTGGAATTTCCTAGTTAGTTAAATTAGGGTTAGGGTAAGGGTGTACATATGATAAAATCATGGGGTTTATATATAAATTCCGAATCCACTTAAACTCCGTTTCCATTTACGACATATACACTGCTATTCCTTCAACATAAAAAATTTTCCATCTTTATCAATAATTGCTTGCGTATAATAACGCGCGTCGTAAAAGAATTATTAAAATTCGTTGCATTCCAATACGAAGTTTTGAAATCGAGTACATGTGCTTCTGAAGAGTAGAAAGGAATTATCGCATTCCTAGCATTGGTAAGTTTCCACCGATTTAAAAAAATTGGAGAATTATCAATAGGACTAACACATGAAGAAACACTACTAATTGCTACAGGCAATCCTTTATCATTATGCCATAGGAGCGTACATTAAATGAACATGATAAATCAAGATACCATACTTTATTTGTGAAATTTGTTGTATATATCCACCAAAATAATATAATTTATTATTAACTAACGAGGCGGTCTGATAAAGTCTGTAGTTAGGAGAATCATCGCAAATTATCAATAAATTTACATAACTTAGTATAAGAAAAAAATAAATTTTATTTTAGATAAGATTCATATTGTTTATTGTCAAGACATTTTCTATTACGAGTATATAAAAGTCTGATAAGAACACAATTACTCTTCTAATATTAAAATAGTCACAATTTTTTACTGTTTAATTTAACAGAGTACATATCTGATATATCTGATATCAAAATATTTGTACGAGTTTTACAAGCTTTGAAAAGTAAATCACAGTGCAAAATATGTGTTAATATTAGAATCTTGGTTAGAAGTTATAGAATGGTCATTTTTTCCACAGCAAGATTCCATTCTTCAGGATCATAGAGTTGTTTTAATTCGTTCGTTGTTTTTCGGTTTCAAGTGCAAGATAAGTGTGGATGTAAATGTGGATGTAAGTATGAATAATTATACACTGTTATTTGTTATCATGCCTGAAAAGAAAACTTATTAAAATTTCTAAGATTTTATTAAAATTAAAGTTAAAATCCTAGCTGATTTAGCACTATTATTTAGCACAATGCTCATGAATCCGTGAAACTCGGTTTTACTATTTTTGTTTTTGCAGATAAGATTTTCTAATATTTACTATCCGCCAGCTTTTGGTAAAAAAAATGCAAATGTTATATGCTGGTCTCTATATCAAGATCACAGGGTATAAATCAATTATATACTGGGTTCTATGTATCCATGACATTCTATGTATAACTATACTATAACAAATTATCGTTTAATACGATGCAAGGCTAATATTTATAACTTCTCTCTGCGCAATAAATATCGTAAATTGATCATCAGTAGAGTTCAAGTATAATTTGTAATTATACACAGTGGTTATACTTGGCAGTTCATACTAATCCTATTAATAAAAAAATTTTTTATAATGATTACGATGTCATAATCATGATATTGGTTCTCTGATAATTAAAATACATCTTAAAAAACTGAAAAAAAAAGAATTTATAAATAAAAAAGTTTAGATGCAGTGATATATATGTACCATACATTAAGCTATGTAAAAACAACATAGTAGTGGTCCAAAGTTTCCCTAAACAATCAAATATTAAGAAGGCCTGAAATTATAAAAGGCCTTAGTAGTTTTTGGATAAACAAATATGAATCGCATATTAATTTTTAAATATTATTATTAGTCATGATACATCTGATTAAATAAAAAAATTGCCATAAAATTATGACTAAACCATCTTATATTGTATTTGATCGTACTAGTCCTGTGCAGTACCGCACTATCTTAATTCATATGTGCATCAAAATAACTGTGCTTTCACGAACCCGTTGAATAGTTTTGGAACCCCACCACAGCATATCTACACAAGAACCTTATTTCTATCTTTTTTATTAATATTTGACATCTACTTGCATTATTAAACCTGACCTTTACCACCACTATCAACTCTTCTTTTCCTTTCTCTTGTTAATCTGCTTTTTTTCTGTTTTTTTTTCCTCTGATATTTACCTTTTCTTTCTTTATCTGAACTTAGAACTCACTTGATTAGTGCAATGAACTCACTTGTTACCTGTTATATAACTAATTCAGTAATTAGTATTGCGGATTTTCTGTAACTGTAACCATATCTCAAAAATTCATTTGATGATCCTACTGTATCACTAGTTATCATTTATCAGTAGTTCGAATCTTATAAAACCTCAATTTTGATTCTGGAGCAGTTTTGACTCTACAAAAGAGTAGAGTCCAAGATAGAGATGGGTTTCATGCGTGCGCATGATTCCTCAATTATGTGCATGAATGCACATTAATGCACATGTTTCTGAATTATGCGCATTTTATCCCATCAAAATTTTATAGAAAAATTAAATATAAAATACTGTATTTACTCGAAATAACGCACACCTGCACGTTATTTTGAGGGGATGCGCATTATATCGAGTACCCGCATGTAGCGCATAAAATCTATGTGCACAATGTGCTCATGTGCATATGTTTTTAAAAAGTTTCACATATTTTTGGCTAGAAATGTGCACAGAATTCACATACTTTTGGTCTAAATAGTGCACCAAAATCATTAGTAAAATTAGAAGATGTGCACATAGAGCACACTGTGCACATAATTTATTGTATGCATATTCAGATTTATCTATATAAATTTAATTATAACAAAGCTATATAGTGACAAGTTTTTAAAATTGTTCATATAAATTATGTGTACAATGTGCACAAGATTCACATACATTTGGGATCAGATTTTATACATTGCGCGCATGGGCATTATTTCAGGGTAAAGGTCTAATTTCTAAAAAATTTTGCATTATATATGTGTGATGCATAAAATCCTGTATTTCTTAATTTTATATATAGCCTTTCTGATCTAAGTCAGATTTTTTGACTAAAAAATTCTTATTACTGCTAGTTATTTGAATTCATTATTTTAGCAGATTATTAATTCAGTATCAGGAGTATGCATAATATTGGGATGCATATGGGCGTTATTTTGAAGCCAACATGCTATTTTAAGGAAATGCAATTTTCGAAATAATGCCCATATGCATTATTTTGCGCAAATATGGTAAGTATAATTAGGGCACTGACATTTATTACCTAATATCTATTTACTATAGGGCTTACCCCCACCCCCTGGTAAGATCTATAAATAGAATTTTAGCCAATCAAATTTCTTAAGATAAGATTTTTCTTGACCTCCACCCCTAAAATATTTCCTAATAAAGGTCAGCGCCTTAATATTCCAATCTATCTATATACTTCAATTCTGGGTCTGTTTGAGATAACATTTTTGATTGGTGTATCTAAAAAATGTGACCTAAATGTAGGAAAACTAACAGAAATACATCTGATAATTATAATTATTATCATAGTTGAGTAATTATTATCATTTGAGTAATTATTATATCATTTTTTAATGTCCCTATTAACACCTTTAAACAATACAAAATCATGAACATGAAATTTTCAAATTTCTTTTGTTGTTTGATGTCTAATATTTACAAACTATTTTGGGCTAAAAAAGTTCACAAATTTGAAAACATTTTGTATAATGGTCTCTAGCTCAAGAATAAGTGCAAGTGCAGAACAAGTGCAGGAACATGACAAATAATCCACTATAGATAAAACATATGATTAATATAAAAAATAGTAAATGTATTAGTGAATATCAAAAAAGGTACATTCTACGAAAAATTTAATAATTGATTTCTAGAATTTTTTGTTGGAATTTTTGCTACCAAATTATCTAATAATTATCATATTTTTGTGTAATAATGCATATCTGTGCATTATTTCGAGCACCTGTACATTATTTCAGGATGCACATGTGCGATATTTCAGAACAATATTACAAATCTTTAATAGACATATGCAATATAGAAGTTTATTAATAAAATTCTATAAAATTTTATTATTCACAAAATTTTACTAATTAATTCTAGCTTTATATATGAAGTAAACTTGTAGAATATACTTATATTTATCGTGAAACTCTTAGAGGAGGGGGTGCATTTTTTCAGGAAGCACATGTGCGTTATTTTGAGTCAAATGGGGCAATTTATAAAAAAGTGCCAATTTCGAAATAACACACATGTGCGTTATTACACAAAAATATGGTACCTAATTTTCTTAGTATTTCCTAGTTTTATGTCGATCTATCAACTAATAAATTATGGTTATATTCAAAAGGTGATTAATGAACTAAAACTAATATAGCAATATAAGGATTTCTCTTTGAATACTGTTGTTACAAGCGACTATAGCCTTCAATATAGTACTTGCAACACAACATACAGTGACAGAGATCTTGTAAGGATCAGAGAAGATATGAAGCGGTGTGGAAGTGAAATATTACTTCACTAGAGCAGTTCAGTATATATTTATTAAATGACAAGAGTATATTTATTAATCAAAGATATATTTTATTTATTTAGATAATAATATGCAAGAGATATAACTAAGTTTAGGCATTAGAGAGAAGAGGAGGGGAATCTGAGTCTAATGTGCAGAAGGGAGAAATCTAGGGTTTATATATCTTTTTACAGCTATAAGCTACAATAGTACGAAATGGCAGAAATGGTAGAAATGGTAGAAATGGTAGAAATGGTAGAAATGGTTAACCATGTTACTCATACTTCTAACTATGCCATATATAGTTAATAATATAAAATAATAAGAATGTAATATAAAATAATATAATATAATTATACAATAATAAAATAATATAATAAAATATACTAGAAGATACATTCAAGAAACTAATACTAAAACTTATTCTATAACATTTCTGTCCCCTTTAAGAATGAGCACTGCGAATTCTAATTTCATCTAAGAGTGTTAAGAACTTTTCTTCACTTAACTCTTCCAAGTTAGTATAAGTTATGTCCATAGTGAAGTAAAGAGTAGACAATCCACAAATTTGGAGTAGTTGGAAAATTCGGTTGGCACATTTCCATACTTGTGAAGCTCGTCGAGATCCTAAGCTTTCTTTTAGAGTGTTCCATAACTTTTGGGTCTTTTTCTTGGTTTTGTTATTTATCTTTAGTTGTTCCAGATAATAACAGGCTTCAAGGATTCTAACT